>OY829525.1:4700104-4799936 GCA_963691665.1 Clepsis dumicolana
ACAGATACACAGGTAAAACTTGCAACACCCCTCTTTTTCGTCGGGGTTTAAAAATTGGCACACGATAAACATTTCCCATGACCAATATGATCTTTACCTGTCATATTTTTGGCAGAGAGGAAATCAGGTGTTACGATCTCCTGTCAAAGTGATTTGTGGAACCAGGGTATCAGGAGCCTGAAGGAGATTCGCTTCAGTCCCGCCGCGGCCGTCGCGAGCGGCGGGTCACCCCAGAGGACCAAGCTATACTCGTGTACAAGGCGTATAACACATAACTTTATATATTAGGTGTAGTGATATAACAACAGTCTTACTGCATTGGTTCCGATACGGATAGATAAAGTTGTAAGAAAATTGTGGATGTGAAAAAGTTGTTATATTGAAGTTTTGTTTTGGCGTTTTGATTTGTTATTTAGATCTAGTGCATTGCTTTGCGTTCGGGGACGATAAAAAAGATTCTATCTACTTTTCACTATGTACCATTAAATTTAGTGATACAAAAGTTACAAATAGATTTTCTATGAACAAGATAGTTGTATAGGCGCCAAATAAGCTACCTATTTTACGCCTGCTTTTATTGAATGAGAACTGTCGTGCGTCAAAAATCCGCTAGAATCGCTAGTGCCGAGTGAGGTCTAGCTGTCAATTTCCACCAATCACAGGCCAGTAGCTTGTCTCTCATTGCGTGAGAATGACAGATAGACCTCACTCGACATTAACGATCGCGGCGGATTTTTGACTCGCGATAGCCTCATTGAAGGAAACTGTAATGCAAAAATAATCAAACAAGGTCGTATGATCCAAAAGCCAGCTTTATGGTAGCTCAGTCGACTCTTCATGCGTATAAGCCTGATATACCTTCGACAGGCAGCTCTCTTATGAAAAAAACTGGCTCTGAAACTGCCTTTCGACGGAAAAAGACTTCCTCAAAACGACAAGCACTTGTTTCAAGCCCTCTTCCAATATTTCAAAGAAAACTGACTGCGCGGTAGTCAACTCTAAATCTGTACAGTCAAGACATTCGTTGATAAGATGTAGGCGTGTAATAGAGCTCTTAGCTGCAGCGTTCAGCAAGAGTTAATGCGATGTCAAGGACAGTTGGACAAAATTATGATTAATAACCATACACACTGAGAAGCGTTAGCATTATTGCGTCCGAAATCAGACTTGGTGCTGACTCGGATACCGAAGTGACTGATGGTTTTCATAATTACATTACCATTGCTTTTGTGAATAGTAGAATCGCATCAGTCACCGTCTGGTATATGGGAACGGTCTGAGTGCTCAAAAACATGTACACATACACTATACGCTTGATTTGGAATTGTCAACGGTTTTTTCCAGACAACCAAAAGTCTTTCAACTGCTGTATTTAGTAAGAGATTAGTTAGCATTTATTTTAATTAGGTCTCGTTTGACGGTGTTACAAATCTGAAAATCTTACAATTGTGACAATGGTATCAAAAAACTGATCCAAGGTAGGACGCTTTCCAAAGGTACCTATAAGAAAAAGAATAACCCGAAAACCGAGCAACTTTTACTGCAGTCATGTTAGGCTAATAGTTCGGTGCGTCTTTAGTCTACCTCCGGTGTCAATGTAGCATACCATAATTGGGAAACACTGTACGTATACCTAATGCTCTGCTCGTGTTTAAGTAAAGCAATCTTTAACTATAGTAAGAAACCTATGTATTTAGTTACTCATCCGATAAACAACTTAAGCAGCTCTGGTTACTAAACCGAAGCTTTGAAACTACTAAAGCTTTCTATTGTTATTTCAAAGTTTCAAACCCTGTAAATTGTCTACTGAAACTTTAAAGATCAAGCCTATTGTGCCTCAAATAAAACAGATTCAAACCGCACGAATTATTATTATTATTCAGAACGTTGCGTACTTAAGGGTGTATAGTGAAAATGAAATAGGTGTTACTTAAAAAAATAAATGAAAATAATCGATTTATTGATTATTTTTGTTTTTATTTTTATGAAACATTCATAGAATGAAATTCAACATACAATGACAATGCAAAGAAAAATTCGTTAAGCAGCTGGACTCCAGCTCCTTAACGAATTTTTCTTTGCATTGTCATTGTATGTTAGGTGTTACTTATTATTCTACACTTTAGAACACCGGGCAGAGAAAAATCGTAATTCGTTTTTCCTCGAGATTATCAGATTTTATTCTAGTTACCTATCTTGCAGTTAGTGGTGGCTCTTTTTGCCACTTTGCTACTTACATCTAGCCTCCCTTAGATAACACGCTTTTCATAATTAGCTCACGTTACGGTAATCCACTTACAACTGGTACTTTACTTCGAAGTTCAAGTATTTACTGCACCGGCACTGTTGTAGGTCCTAATACAAAGTTTTTCTGTAGAAATTAGTACCTGTATAATAATTCGTTTCGTCTTTAGGTGCATCCTTTCTCTCAGACATTTCTGAGGCTCGCTGCGGTTACTTAAACGGTTGTAAGTCGATCGATTCTCGTAATTAAGACTAATTGCGTCGTGTCCACGAGGCTTTAACCTGGACTGAAACCGAACCATGAACACGTGGGCTCAGGGCATAATATAGAAAGCGGTAACGACAACATATACGATGTCCGGAAACATTCTAACATAACATATACGATTCCGATTCACGTATTGTCTTTGTGTGCATCTCCACTTTCGCGGAGCTAGGCCAAGCGGAGAGAAGAGGACCGTGATTTGACTAATCACCATGCAGTGCTCGAAGTCTACACACTGTGTCTGCTCAAACACTGTAAGAGCACTGTTATTGGTTAAATCATACCTCCACTCGTCTCAGCTCCGCGTCAGGGCAAACGCACCATAATAGGCACATAGTTTACACGATTGCGAAGTCCACGGTTAGTATACGTAATTCCAGTGATTTGCAAGTGTCTGCAGATTCAGCTATGCAGACTACCGACTGACAGTCCACTTGCAATCAGCCCCGTTCATGACAGGACGCAAATTACTACCCCGTTTTCAGACACAAGTTAATCTCTTGTGTCCATTTCATGAACGCGGGGGGAGAGGGGCAAGCAAGGGCATATTATGTATAATATATAATGCTAAGTTTTATGCTAACATACGACCAGTCGCTCATGCTATTTTGTGTGTGAATTTGGTCCTTGCCCGCAGTAGAAATCGAATTAGCATTGGATTTCCATTCGATGCATAACTGTTTAAAATATTTTTCTGATAAGAGTTATAATAATGTATTTACCCGTATTGTATGGTTTAATAAAATGTTATATCGTGTTGAGAGAAACTTTTAGGGTTTTCAAAATGTACCTACTTACTTTCTAATACCCCACTTTGGTTTCCTCACTACTTTTCGATTTAAAAATAAAGGCACAAATAAGCAGAGAAAGGGTTATGTTAATTTGCATTTTCTTTCAAAAGTATTTATTTGAAACGTATCTGTATAATTCGTTACTTATTTGTTAGCCTTTCATCTTTAAATAGATTCAATACGTATGTTTGTTTATGTAGATTTTGTTTCTGTATGTTTTTTTATGTAAGGGTTTGTTATCCTGGGAAATTTTATCAAAGGCCAAATGAGAAGCTCTCTTTGATAGTCCCTGGCATTTTGTAGCTTCAATTATTTCTTGTTTACATTCTATACTAAGTACATTTATTTCGTATTTTACTTTTTCTTTCAAAAATATATTATATTACAAGAGCTTTCATATGGCTATTGAAAATTGAACTCATGAACGGTGTCTTATTAATTAATTATGAAATGTTTTTTTTTTATTTTTAACACGAAAAGGCACCTCCACGAGATCACGACTGATAGTGATATATGAGTGATAACACTGCGTAAGATTCATTTTTATTATCAGTGGCAATCGTGCCGCATTCTTATCGATATTTATGTCGCTCCCTGTGCAAATAATGATAACCCCTCATGCCGTCCGTGTCTGACGTGAGTTAATGTACGGTGTAAAGGGACATAAATGCAAACACTGCAGTAGTGTAGCGTATTTGCGTGAGCGTCACCGCTTGTGCTTGTATCAAAGTGACTACTTTTTTTAGGTTTCCGTATTTTTTTAAATAATTGGGTCTTGTCAGACCACCGGTACCGTGCCGTAAGAAATGTGAACAAAAACGACCTTTGTTCAAATTCAGTTAAATGAAAACTTGTCGACGTGAATAAAATTAATAAAAAACTGTGCCATGTGATCTGTGAATCAAATTATCATCGGTGCTTCATTCAAAAATAATATTTTCTGCTCGCACCGTATCGACTTCATATTTGTGCTAGGCCATAAAACTCATGCCTTTAGAGGATTATTTTATTTATTTTTTAAGGCGGTTTTACTTTCTATTGTCTGTGAATGAAATAATACGGCGTCTCGGTCAGAGGAACAATGATCGAGTGAATGATAGTAATTGCGAATGATAAAGAACGGAACAATTCAAATAGAAAGGGTCGGAAAACGAATGGTGATGCCAAATCAGCTGTCACTTGTGATTTACTAGGGAAAGGCAAAAAATCGTGGCCACTTTTCTGCCGTCGATAACGTTAACGAATCCTAAAACAGCTAAAATTTTATAATGTTATCAATTGAATGTAATGTAATCTATAGATTGAGTATTATAAATATTAATTTAGATAATCCTGCTTACTAATATTTGAAATCAAAGTGTCTATCTGATCCTTGACAATTACTCATTCAATAAAACTGAAAACGAAACCGATAGGTACTAAGAATCGTTGCGAAATCTACGATTGACGATTTCTGAATTGCCTCGTGTTGTTGAATTGATTTTGTTGAGAATTTCCCTAAACTGTTGAGGCTCTAATAGTCGAGATATATTCTACGTAAAATGGCAGTTACTTCATGTTTATCACGTTAATAGATGTAGGTGCTTGCCCATACCCGTGTAGATTATTTGCCTCACACGATAAACGTCTTACATTATCATTTATAATTTATAGACTTGTTCATTACGATTCTACTCGTACAGTATCTGTTTCTAGTTTACATTAGCTATTCCAAGTGACTACGTATGTAGGAAGTGCATTCAAGGCTGCAATGCAGCCTACAAAGTTATACAACTGCCTTTAATAATACACATTCTAGTGAAAGGAAGTCGGGAGCCGTAAATGCAACATTTAATCAATCGGGATTTCCTATATCTTGGCTCTGCACGATATGTCTCTTGCCTTGCTCTGCTCACAATTACTAACTGCTTTCCATTGCAGCGCGTGACCCACCGCTGATAATTGGGTAAAAGCACGACCCGCAATATAATTCAATTTGCAATTTTGTTCTTGAACGTATAAAGGTGTAGGTAGATATAATTTCACTGCTGGTTTAGTTAGTGCTATTCCTAATTTTAGAGTCACACAATGGCGCGCGCAAACTACAATGACTTATTCGTAAGGTTCTTCTATTGTTGAGTTTTGGTGTGTTTTTTTAATAACGCCACGAACTAGCATCGGGAAAGCCATTCTGAAAAGCCTAGATGCAATTTTTTTTGTAGCGGGTATGAATGCCATCGTAAAGAATTCAAACTATAGAAACTATCTACTCATTTTTTTTATATAGTATAGTGCAATAGTCTATCAGTATATAAGATTAACTTCAAAAGTAACTAGTAGTAGGTAATCACTGAATTTTATTTTGAATGCGAGTGAGATGCCTACTTTTGCACCAACGGACGGCCAG
The DNA here is from genome assembly GCA_963691665.1 of Clepsis dumicolana. Lineage (NCBI taxonomy): Eukaryota > Metazoa > Arthropoda > Insecta > Lepidoptera > Tortricidae > Clepsis > Clepsis dumicolana. The sequence continues at coordinate 4,705,791 of OY829525.1, forward strand.
AGCTCTGTCAAGAGTTTCTTGCCTTTTCAGCCTTTTCGAACTTTTAACAACTTTGCCTCGATCGGATAGTTCTGAAGTTACTGACACATAGCTTAAATATACCTTAGATTATTCGTGAGATATTTATAGTTATTGAGAGTTATATCGAAACAAGAGATAATTAGACTTTTGCTCTCTAAATTCTAAAATCAACTAGACTAGATTGACCATATCGTGTCCACGCGCTCCCTCCGCGAAATTATACATCATCTCTAAACTCAGCCAGTGTCATTCCTTACGCAACAATCCAATTTAAAATAGTCCACATTTGACAATGTTAAATCGCTCTCCCTGAAGCCGATCGACTCCACTCCAATACGTTTCAGAATTTAGCGGATTGAAATCGGGGAAACGCATTACTGGGAGTCTGAGTTTAAGTGAGATGGAAGACTGTTGAAAATTCGTGTAGACTGAAGGGGCAAAGGTTAAGCTTGACATAGATCCTTTATTTTCGCTTAGTAGGTTCAGTGTAGCGATTATTTCAATTATCAAATTTTTTTTTGTATATTTTTAACATTTTAATACGCGGTCGACGTCTTGCGTTTCATGGTGTTGAAGATTATTATGTTTTTGTATGTCGTAAATTAAAAGCTATTAAAAATGTAGAGTCTAATGTTGTATCTGGTGTTGCAATTTGACCTGGGCATCAGACAAGTTTTTTCCATGCCTGATATTAGTTACAAAGCCGCTTTCGTTATCCAGGGCTGTCAAAACTTGTATAATTATTTCCACTAACTTTGAAAACTTTACTATGTTTGGATTTCCATCCAAACATGTGTTGTTTACCCCAGTTCTACATAATTTAAGGGTCGGCGTGGTCTAAGTCTTTGTTAATGACGTGAACACGAACGCTAACAAATACTGGACGTATTAATTAACAAAATTAATGACGTGCAACTTTTCTTTTATGTCCTTTTCCTGGGCTGAAGTAAAAGTACTTTATCTCTAGAGTATTATATATTAATAGGACGTCTTAGCATTTTTAAACATTTCCAACGCTCTGGATTTTGTCGTGAAAACGGTGTTTCTGTTTGTGTCATTTTACCGTACACCCGTAAAAACGACGTTTAGTCTTTTATCATTGTAATCCATGTCCATGACAATGCATTGAATAAGACGAAAAATCATCGTCTTTTCAATAGATCAGTTTCAATCAAAAGTTGACTCTACTTATGAGTATGCCGAAATCTCACTGCGAGGACTTTAAAACTAAAGCAATCTGTGATAAAGTGACATTGTTAGACGTGTTAACCGCTTATTATTATAATACCATGACCTACTAGGTTATTAACTTCAGGGTGGATGTCAAGTTGTGATTATACTTACTAGAATTACCAGATGAGAAGTCAAATTCTAGTGTGATCAGAAGATCCTTCGTCTTATTATTATTACTAATCTTTTCAACATTAAGTAGTAATTTAGGTACCTATCTCATGTACAATTACTGCAACATTTAATTCAATCTTTATCAAAAATTAACCAAAGAAGTCTTCCTACCAATATCAATTACGTATACAATGGATGTGATGCCTAGGAATTGAAGTGTTGCTAATGATAAGAACAGTGAGTGATAACAGTGCTTTACCATGGAGTTTCTACGGGTCACACTTGTGCCACTGGCGCTTACCTTCGGCCTGACTTACTTGAATGTCAAGAAGTGAGTTTCCCCTCGCCATGGAACTGTTTTGTTTTGTTTGTGTGTATTTTCAAATGTTTACGGGATCATTTGCAATCTTTCAAGCGACATTTGGGAATTGAACATTATTAAATTTTCAATTTACACAGTACCCTTGTTAATTACGTTATATTTCGTCTTAGAAGGCAATTTTTAACTTTAACTTTAGCTAATATACTATAAAAATACAGGAATTTTACAAAGTGGACCATTTAGATTGGTCGGTAGGCAAACTTAGAAAATAAGAAATGCGGCATGTACTGTACAATGAATAAAATGAATTATTGTATTTTTCAAAGTCAAAGCAGGTTTCTTTTCCATGGTTCCTTACTACATATTTTTCTATGTCTTATACTTTCTGAGTTCACCGTACTGACCGTCTAAATACTCTCTGACTCTGTAGGTATGTTTCCTGTTTTTTTTTAATCATTAATCTGTTAACCTTAACCCAACCAATATGATAAAAACTTCATCAACCATGTACTTCACCAGTTCTTTCCATTGTTCTCCAGGAACGCTTACAGTCGAAGAGGTGTACAAGGACAGAGATCAGTTCGCGGGTCTAGTCCGCGAGGTAGCGGCGCCCGACGTCGGTCGGATGGGCATCGAGATCCTGTCCTTCACGATCAAGGACGTTTACGATGACGTCCAGTACCTGGCCAGCTTGGGGAAGGCGCAGACGGCGGTGGTGAAGAGAGACGCTGATGTGGGCGTCGCTCAGGCCAATAGGGATGCTGGGATCAGGGTGAGTTATGGATTAGTTACTTTTGGCAGTTGTAACTTTTGGAAGTTTTGTAACGTAAAGAAGAAAACAGACTTTGTTACGGAGCTTTGCTGTTGTTCCTTAACTGTAAGTGGATGATGTTTTTCAAAAGCATTAGATCCAGAGGTGTAAAAGACAACACATACAGCTGACACTTATTAAAAAAGAAGTTGCGAATCTGAATCTACCTGTCAAATAACACCGTCTTTGTAATGCTTGAACGATATTTTATGAACATTAATTTCTTTCGCATTATGTTCTTTTTTAATATCATTCTCATCAATTTAGTTACGAAATAAAGTTGGAGATTCGATATAATTTTTAATTGACAACAATTTACGATGTCGCTTGAGCAATTAGGGCGTGATCAAAACCTTGACCAATTTGAAACAAAAATCTCAACGTCAGTATTGGTAATTTGTGATTCATTGATAAAATTGGGCCACTGTAACTTATCGTAAAGAATTGCGCGTGCGTCCACGATAAGATCCATTAACAGACTGGAGACGAGTGGATCTTACCACAGACCTTTAATTATAACGGAGGGGGGTGTTTGATCCTTCATAAACGTATCTAATGCGGGTTTTCTAACACTTTTCAGGAAGCGGAGTGCGAGAAGAGCGCAATGGACGTGAAGTACTCTATGGACACCAGGATAGAAGACAACACTCGGATGTTCAAACTGCAGAAGGCACAGTTCGACCAGGAAGTCAACACTGCTGTAAGTCTAAACCCTACCAAACCTCTTTAATTTAAATTCAAAGGAAACAGGAATACAATTATTTGGTTTGTTTTACAGAAAGCCGAAGCCGCTTTAGCATATGAGTTGCAAGCCGCGAAAATAAAACAGAGGATACGTAACGAAGAAATACAAATCGAAATTGTGGAGCGTCGCAAGCAGATCGAGGTTAGTTTGTAATATTGTTGTATCTATCTGCATCAATATTGTATTGATTATTAGTGTTTTTTTCAATAGTGCTTTTGCACTATTGAAAATATTATGACATTCAACTGACTGTAATCACTCAGCTCATGACACTAATTTGATTATCTATTCGCTCGTTCCAGGTGGAACAGATGGAGATTCTCCGTCGCGAAGAAGAGCTGGTATCGACGGTGCGTCTGCCGGCCGAGGCTGAAGCTTACCGTCTCCAGGCCATTGCTGAGGGCAAACGGTGAGCTAAACTTTCCTACACTGACTCGATCTGACGCGAATTTACTTAAGATCCCATGTAAAGTCAGGAACTTGAAATCATAAATAGATGATGCTGACCTTTGTTACTCTTGTCTGACACGTTTATTTATTTGGATTAAACCTTTCTGTTACAGTAAAATGATTAGCAGTAGGTATTGTTTTGCAATGTTTTCCTTCAATTTTCCATATAAAGGCAATAATTGGCTATTGATATTATTATTTTACTGTATTAACTGCGGCAGTTCGCATGTATGTGATAGCTACTTATATGTTCGAAATGGTCTGATTGAGAAAAACAGACGATAAAACATTAACAAGGAATTTGACTGTGTATACCTTACGTCTTGATGTTCGTACAGTATTAACGCAATCAAAGGATCTACTCAGTGTCCGTGAAGGAGTCTAGTTTCGCATCTCTAGCGTTCTGTAATTTATACGTGGTCTCATTTTCCCGTTTATCCGTCTTTACAGCACTCAAACTGTAGAAGGTGCTAAGGCGGATGCCGAGCGTATCAAAGTTCTGGGTCTGGCCGAAGCCATGGCTATCGGTGACGTGGGTAAAGCCGATGCGGAGCGTATGCTCGCTAAAGCCAAGGTCTACAAGCAGTATGGCGAAGCTGCACTCATGGCCCTGGTGCTTGAAGCTCTGCCTAAGGTGAGGAATACAGGATACGAAATAATGTATACTTGTACGTAATAGTACTGACACATATTTAGTAGTATAGAGTGCTTAACGATTTAGCTATTGTCTTCATGCAATCTTAACTTTTTTCCTCGTTTCAGATCGCAGCAGAGGTATCAGCTCCTCTGGCGAAGACCGACGAGATAGTGATGGTCGGTGACAACGGTGCTACCGGCGAAGTGGCGCGCCTTGCCAGCAGCCTGCCGCCTGCACTCCGGACTCTCACCGGCTTCGACTTGGCACAGGTAACGCACCATGTTTTGGTGGCCTTTGGGAAATCGCTGTATGAGGCACAAAAACAAACAAACCGTTCGAAATTCGGTTCTAAAAGCTTTCGTTTATTTTTCAGGTGCTGAAACGCCTGCACCCTCAGGGCGGTGTCATTACTGGTAAGAACCTCATTCAAACTATTACTTTCGTAAAACAAACAAGAACACGTAAATAGTGATCACTTGATTCTCGTCAAATCCTTTTCAAATGTTACCGTTTCCTTTTCAGAAGAGCCGACCACTATCGTGCCGAATGCAACCAAAAAGGTCGTGGCTTGCTAAGTACCTTCCACCCCTGCAGACAATTAATGTCAAGAAACTCAAAAGATCTGGGTAAAACGACGAAACAATCGCCGCATTTGAAAAAAATGACGAGATTTTCTCCGAAACGAAAATTGAATTTGTGTAATAAAAACAGTGTGTGTTGCTATGAATACCAGTTGTATTATCTACAAACAGTCATTGTAGGATGTGAAATAACTGTAGTAGGTATTTACTAACATTAAAATGGCTGTTTGGTCAAATTGGTACTATTTGATATAGGATTGTTTGTATCAACAAATGTGCAATTAGAAATGCATTTGACATCGTTCCAAACTATATTACTTAATGATAATTTATGGTAGGTATTTATTATCTTTTTAATAAATGTACCCCACCGAAATAGTCTCCCGCTAAATGTGTTTATAATATTATACCAGTATCAATACTTACATTTAAAATGCATGATGATATATTATCTACATCAGTTAGTCTTAAAAGACCATTAGATTTTGTACTTTGTATTATAATGTAATCGACGAAATTAAGCTGGGCTTAAAATCTACACTACCTCGATAAATTAAATTATCAAATTAGTTTCAATTATTCACTGTTTTCTATCTATATCTTGTCTTTCTAGTTGTCTATGTAGCTTCTATGCATAGCTGATTGTGTTTAGTATATTTATGTTTAATTCTTTATTTATTGCTCAAAAAATACACAAATTGTATACTGACAGCCTGATGAACTGCTTTACCCCACTTTGCATACTTACTCTAAGTTATGAAAGTTGATACAAGTTATTGGTCCCTGAGTTCATTATATTTAGATTTGGCAAGTTTTGGTCGATTGCCTTATATTACCTAATGTAAAGCGCATTTATATCTAGTTTTGTAATCGGGTTTCGCTTAGCCGTGTTCTACGTAGAAATTTGAAAATCGTATTGGAATTACGATCGAAGTTTTTTTTTAATCAACGGCCCTGAAAAAAGGTGCTATGCATCTTGAAAATGTAATTTGTATTTTCTACCAAACATGTACAAAATGAATGTGGTTTTGGTAAAAATAGATATGGTGTGATTTAGTATTTGCGATGGTGTTTAGTTAGGTGTGTAGAACTAAAAATACCGCGAAGAATTTAATGTTTTTATGGTCAATATAAGGATTGGTACCTACGTAACATTTTGTTACTAATTATTTTTTCTGTGTCATTATTGTCGGGGTTTTATTTCAATTACAAGTCGTTTGTTTTTAATCGGTGTTATTATTTTTATCACATTATGATTATTTTGCATTTCAATATTTATGATTTTGATTATTTTATGATTATGATATTATTGGGGTGAATTCGACGTGAATTAACTAACGTACAAGTGAGTTATTTTTTTAAATAAAAGCTTTAAAAAATCGGTACATATTGATTTTATTTCAAAAATTGCCTTATTACTTAAAAAATAATACAATATGTATTCTATCTAATAATGTAATACTTATTATATTATTAGATAGAATACAGATAAGTTTGACTATGGACTTTTAAATACTATTCAATAATAAAATTACGAACATTTCACGAATTGATGGCAAAATAATTAACAAAATCTTTGGTCAACCTCTACTTCCCATTGACACCGTGGTTCGGGTTGTACAACTCTCCTCGTATGTTCGTCTTCATCAGCTGCAAAATGAAAGATTTTGGTAACTGGCAACACAAAGAAAGTAATTATTTGCACCCTTCCTTTAAAAAATAGGGCCAATTATTAGCTACTGCCTAGCTGAGATGTGCCGATCCCCAAAACATAAAAATCGATCACATTTTGGGGTAATCTTTTTGTAATCATAAAAAAACGTCTACATAAATCGGCCAAGATCAGTAAGTTTTTTTTTCATTCAGCTGGAAGCAGGTGGATTGGATGCGAAGAGTCAAGACTTTGCTGAGTTGCGCACCTTGGGAGAGGCCTATGTCCAGCAGTGGACTGGCATGCGCTGACGAGGAATCATTGTAATTTTAACTTTAGCATTTGCTTACCTCTACTTTCTGCTGATAGGTCAGTTCTGTTTTAGAGAGTACATAAGATAATTTAGCCCACGCTGCCTCCGCTGTCATGTCGAACGCTGGAACTACTCCACATTCCACCAATAGCTGGAAAAAAGTTTTTTTTTTAGGAAAATTAACTGTGGCTATAATCTCTCTGCAAAGGAAACAGAACTTAAAACAAGTACGAAACCACATCTTCTTCAAAACGAATTGGTAAAAAAAACTTGCATTTGTGAATTTTAAATTCACCTCTCTAGTCAAGGTCTCTAACCACTAGGCTATTCGGTTGTCTATGTAAAAACATCGATGTTTGACCCTTGCCCCGCTGTCCACTCACCAGTCCAGTCTCATAGATAGCCTTCCCCTGCACGGTCCCGTTGACGCACTGCGTCACGTTGACCACAAGCACGTTGTTCTTGACGGCGCGCTCGATCTCGCGATAGATTTCTTTGCGTTTGATCGGGATGTTGCCGTTGCCGTAAGTTTCGAGGACCACGCCTGGCGAAAGAAAAAGTACCTACATAAGGTTGCGGAGTATACTTACTAGGATAGTGTAGTATTTCGTTTTTATTACGTTCGTTTTATTCTCGTGAAACGGGTTCTTCGATTTATAAAAACTCATAATGCTATATCTTTTTTATAGTAGTTCGAGCACGAATTTTCACCAAGAATCGGGTAGTAACGTTATCGTATCGCCATCGAGAATGAAATTTTAATACCTACTGAATACGCTCATGATGGGGGGCGCTGTTCCATATGTCATACTTACAAATTATTCTGATTCTTGGTGAAAATTCGTGCTCGAGAAGATATAATTTTGTCGTAACGTTTTTTGTTTTTCTTTACTGTCTACCGTAAAGGTAGGTTAATATCAGATTTGGAAGTCAAACTATGCCTAAAGGGCGTAAGTAGGTACAACGCGAATCGTTACCTTTTTTTAATAGCGCATTCGAGTAACAAACATAGGTAAGTAAATATGTATAGGAAACCGCTCTGGGAAGAAAAGAAAAAAGTGCTGTGCATTTTTGGTACAAATTATCTTAAATTTTTTTTTAATAATATTAACTTTTAATACTGGTAAGTATAATCTAAGTACCTATACCACTCTTCTGGGAAATTAAGGACCGCGATAAAAATGTCCAGACAGACATTAAGGTTCCGGGTTATTTCTAACTGACATAAAAACACACGTGATATCTTACTACAAATTGTGATATTTCGTGATATTGTCCAAAATTCCCCCCCTTTAAACCTAACGTGAATAATGGAAGATCCTTTGTAGAACTCACCTTCCATGCCTTCAAAGCATGCCCTGATGATCTCAGCTGTGATAGTCGGATTGACTTTCAGTGTATACACTTTCCTCGAGAGCTGGTCGTGGATCCTGCACTCATCAGGCACCGACCCTGGCGGGTGGATCAGCATCTTGGGGTCCACGTCCAGGGTCGTCTTAGCTTCGAGGATTGGGGGATAATTTGGTGTGTCGAAGGCGTAGATACGCGTATTTGATACTTTCTTCACTCTGGAAGTGTAGAGACACCTGTTTAGCCACTTTTGTAATATTTAGACACAGTCTTACTTAAAACAAAGTTGGTATAATATGCTCGTTAAAGAACTGCAACATACTTTAAAATACGAGAAAAAATCGCTGTGAAGTGTTTTGTACAGGTTTTTTGTTTTTATTTTCAATTTTCTCTATAATTACATGAATGACATGTATTTATATCTCGAGACCACGCAATATAGAGTCAAATTATATTGTTTAGGGTTCCGTACCACCGTACTTGGTTGTCCGTCCGTCAATTCGAAGTAAATCAAAATTAGGGTACTTTCCAACTAATCTAGAAACATCTACCACGACGCATGATCTCGCAACTCAATGAAAAGAAAATAAAAAAATACGTCAGGTCTTAGGTATGTAACCCCCGGCGCGCTAGTCCGACAAGCACTTAGCCGGTTTTTTATTTCCTTCTGCACCGAACACTTATGTACGAACATTTCCGGCCTGAACACAAAGAACACGAGGTAGTCATAAAAATCTGAATTCTACTGCATGACGCGTCTCAGCGGCGGCGTAAGGAGGGGGGGGGGGGGGGGGGGGTCCGCCCTGGCACCAAGGGGTGGCAACGACAACTCACTAGTACCTACAGCCAAAGAATGCGCACGAAATCTCCCTCTAGGTATTTTATTTGAAGTAGGGGTGCTCAATACATAACCGCCCGAGGTGCTAATCTACCCTACGACGCCACTGACGCGTCTAGACCTAGGTTACCAACCTTGTGCCCCTGAACAGCTTAGCTCCAAAGAACACCGTTACCTCTGGAATGTGTTGAGTGCCGGCAATCAGCAGCGCACACAAAAAGTTGTTGTTACCATCACTCCGTGGTTGGAAGATGGGCACCTACAGCAAAAACTGACTTTACTACCATGACGTCAAGGCTCATTTCAATACGTTTTGAGGAACGCGTTTCGTAAGCTATTATAATGTCTTTAGACTTGATCTTTGTCAAATATTATTTGACTATGCGTGGAAACGAGTCAGTTCAGTGTGATTTATTCGTGACTTTAAATGTGTTTTTGGTTGGTTATAAACTCGCCGGGTTTTTAAAGTGGTTTATTTTAGGTACGTACCTATGTATTTTAATGTACTTTATTTTGTCTAGTTTTTTAAACTGATTCCTGAATAATTTTGTTAGGTAGACAACAATTCCAGGAACAGTATAATATCATTGTACTGGTCCGATTAAATGACCAGTAGATGTACAGGTTCTCTATGTAAATAAGATGCCGAAATTAATTCAAAAAGCAAGCATGATTGGGCTTGAAGATTGAGAGACAAATTTTGATTTATTTGTAACATCATTGCGCTTACGAAAGTAAAACTGAATTCTTGAAATTCATTTTTAACCTCACGCATTTTGCAGTTGAATTTATAGATGATAATAGTTGACTGATTAACAAAATAAAAAATACATACAGTGGAACGTAGAACCTCCTCCTTTTTTTGAAGTCGGTTAAAAACTTATGACATTTTTAAATACATCTAACTCTAACTACAATCTTAATATCATTTTATTTAAAAATAATAATAATAAGATGAGTATCTAACTACGACGTTCGATAAAACCAGAGACCGGTTTCGGTACTATACAGCTTATGTAATAGTCATATTTATTTCATTAAAAATGAAGTACACCATGTTTAATATTTTTCAACTATCTTCTTATTTCAATAGCTAAATTCATATACATAAAACAAAGCTGTGTTAGTTACAGCATTTATGCCAAGAACGGCTGGACTGATTTTTAAGGTCTTGATCTGTTGGATTTGTCTCCGCTCCGATTATCAGAATAACTATTAAGAGGCGAAAAATTCAAGTTTTTTTTTTATGAAGAGACTTCTTTTTGTAATACATTTTCTGTGTACGAAGTTAAAAAATAAAAATATTACTTTAATAAAAATAACAAAAAAAAAAGCCTTTTTAGTGCTAGAAAGATTGGACCAGGCCTAAACATAAAGCCCTTGAGATATCAGCTCTAATATTTTAAATAGAAAACCAACTTGAAATTCAGACGTAAGCTTACTTCGCACATATTACGTCGACGGGGGACCTTATTTAGATTTAATTTACTTAGTTTTAAGTTTTACTTTAATTAGTTTTAGCTTGTATTTAATGTCATTTTGAATGGCTTTTGTTATGTAAATAAATATATAGCTTATGTTAGATGGTGGATTACCCACACCCACGTGTATACATAGACATCATATATCAGCTCTACTTGTCAATTACCTGTGCTCCAGTTAACACAACAGTCTTGCCGACGGTTTCCATCATGAAGGAGAGGATCGAAGCGCCGTAGGCTGTGGTGTCCGTGCCATGCAGCACCACGAAGCCGTTATACTCGTGGTAGTATTTCTGAATAAAAACATCGTTTAAAGCTTATTTTGCGTGTTGCGAGGAATAACACGAGTTAACTTAAATTACTCTAGGTACTAACTATAAACAATAGAAATTCTAGACATAATGAAAACGGGATATTGACCGTGATTACCTTATCGGGCAAGCTGACGAAACGAGGGTAGATACTACTGTTGCGTAGACCGGGCTCTGTCTACCCGCATTTTTGTGTGCCGGCTGCGATTATGCCTAATGCAATTAACCGCGAATCATTTAAAACTGTTAATAGAAACTCTATAGTGAAACTATAGGTTCTGTCGTCGAAAAACGTCACAGGCTTTGAATCAAAGACGCTGGCCGCACTACCTCTGGGCGCCGAGCACGAATAGTCGAATCCTACATATGACGTAATAGAATATTGCTAACGTTATCGAGAATAATTGTATCACGTTTGGAACAGCGTCCCCCGTGTGCGTATTTGGTACTAATATTTTATATGATTTTTTCGATGGCGATACGACGTTACGTAGGATTCGAATATTCGTGCTCGGGTTACAGTCAGCCAGCAGCAAAAGTACTTAGCTAAGCAACCGATGCGTTCACAATGATCTAAGCACGGCTCTATTGTTATAGACATAAGAGCTTTGACCACGGTAATTCATTGTTTATTAATAGTAGGTAGGTACTAGAGGTTCTAGGTTCAAGGGTTTGAACTGGGTGTTAATCAGTCAGTCAGTAAGTCGGTCAAAACTTTTCCTATTATATTAAGCATATAGATTTGTTTATAAATTTTTGACGATATCAGTATAAATTATTCTGAGTTCCCATTGTGCAATTTATGATGTAATTTTATGTAGAAATAAAAAATCTTATCTAATCGAAACTGACCGTTGTCATGACTTGTCTGTAAAGTATTGTTCTTCAAGTAAACATGATATTTCAATGAGGACCAACGTTTTATTCTACAAAGCTGCCTACATACGGGTGGTACTTACGGGTGGTAGGACCTTGTGCGAGGTCCGTCCGGATCGCTACCACATATTAGCTAAGCAGCAGCAAACAGCAAGTGTGGAGAGTGAGACAGCGGGTGAAATTACGGGCACAAGAGGCATTTCATCTTAGCTCTCTAGGTTGGCAACGCATCTGCAAACCCCTGGGGTTGCGGCTGTCTATGGGCAGTGGTGATCACTTACCATCAGGTGACACACTTGCTCGTTTGCCTTCCTTGTCGTATAAAAAATACATACTTACAATTAAACTCAGTATTACAGTTAGGGTTGTTCAAAAATATCTAAACACTCAATACTGTTATACAATTATTACAACGGCACTATAATTAATCTGACGTTGATAGGTAAAGGAAAACTAAAAACCAACAGTGCCCTAAGCACGACTTGTCGAATCCTGCGTTACGTTACGGTTATCGTATCGAGATCGAGAAATCTCATACTAAATTTTAGTTCGAAATACGCTCACGGGCGGGCGCTGTTCCAAACGTCATACAAACTCGTTGTAGTTTACTATTCGATTTTACGTGACGCAGGATTCGCCAAGTCGTGCTTAGGGCACAGAAGATGCATGATTTTAATGGCGCCTTTAATTGACTTACTATTTACCTAGTCATTTTAATATTATGCTAAGTATGCTAAATTGACAATGAGAATGGAACTGAGAAAAAAATCCTTCGGTTGATAGGGCTCTCTTTCTAAAACTGTTCATTTACTGTCAACTTGTCTCTAAGTAGTTGTCAAAGAAGTAAATGTGCAATAGAGGTCAATAATAATAATAAAAGTAGCCACCAGTGTACATCTGTTTGATCTGCTCTATCTTACCCTGGTTATAATAAGTTAGAAGTATGTAGTCAGGTATATAACTTAGATAATAAATATACATGCTATGCAATTGTCGACCATGTCAGTTTATAACCGACAACCGTATCACACGAGGGACAAAAAGTCACGGTATTTTTTCTTATCTTTAATCTACGGTAATTGTCGGTTAAGTACGACATCTCTGACTGTGTACTTAAGTTTTTACCTTGATATCGCGTGCCATTTTGATCCAGTCGTCGAGTGTGAAGTCAGATGAGTCTTTCAGTTCTTCATATTCGAGTATTTTGTACAATATCTTCAGATCTGTGTCTTTGCCGTCTAAAAACATAATTCAAGTAAGTACACCGTTTATTCTGCCGTGTTACTTTTGTTATGAAGTTTTAAGTAGTTTTATCAAAAATATTGTTTTTATATATGTATATAATTTCACAATTTTTAGTTTTATTTTAATTGGTTTTGTATATATAATTTTGTCTGTTATATTAAATAACTATTTCACAATCAGAGCTGCTTCTTTTCACTTCAAAGCATTAAATATTAAATACCTAAGTCTGAAATTGAAGACTGTGAAACGTTTGCTGACTGATGGAATGCAAGGGACTTGCCGCTATTTCAACAAAATGATCTTTGGTTACTTCTACTTTTGCTGCAGATTGTATTGTACCAGAAGCAAAGCAACCCTCTCAACAATTGGCGGAGGTGCAGCACACTTGCTGGTGATAAAGGCTACATTTACACGCGTGTAAGCGCGGGTGCTTGGCTTGGCTTGCGAGAACCTGCCGCCGACCCAGGCAAGTGTTGGTTTTTGAACACCGATCACAGGCCAACACACACACTAAGGCACTCGCGAGCGTATAAATGACATCCAAGCGTTTGTAAAGACTTGAAGCTTATGGACGCTTGGCAAGTTTTGGCAAGCGTGTAAATGTAAGTAGCATAACAATATCAAACCTGGCAGGGCGAGGTATTTCTTGTCCTCTGTCTTCGCAAGATGCGTCGTCCAGTATTCCACATCGTGCAGCTGAGGCAGCTTCCTAATTACCCGCTCTATGTTATATTGTGGCACCAACACTGAAAACATATAAACCTAATAAGCTATTACTGTACCTACGTAATCTAAAACAAATGAACAAGACCCGGAGTCTTAGTAAAACGGATAAGCAACTCGATCAACTTGGTTTAGATTTTGTTACTCTACAATAGCAAGAATAGCTACTAACGTATCTACTTAGGAAATTAACACATAGGAGTTTCAAGAATTCGAGTCAGTGAAGAGAGTAAAGAATTCAACGCATTGCTTACTAAAAATATCTCTTAAAATTTTCTCCTGTCTGTATTTCTCTTCGTGTTCATTATTAAAAGATCAAAGGAAAAATTTATAGTGCTCGTCATTGCCCCTATATTTGGCATTGGCACCTTCAATCTTAAGTCAAAGCAGAGCAGTAAATGTAAGCAGGGTGTCAATTATTTAAAAACGTACCTCCTCTTGCATCCTTCAGCATGCCAAAGGTACCGCCGGTGTAGATCACAAGCACTCTTTTAATTTGCGTCATTTTGATTTATAACTGAAAAAATTAATAAGTATAAAATAAGTATTTAGTAACGCTTCACGTCTGTGTCGCTACGCGTCTGTGTCGTTACAGGCGCTGATGGTGAATGTGTAGGTAAATAATATAAAACGTACGAACTAATGTTATGAATGTAGTCTTACAAACATTAATCAGCTTTATAAAATAGGAATAAGTTCAATCAACATCGATGTAGTGTATGAAATTCAACCGTAAGTTAAAGTAGCAAGTTTCATATAGATTTAATTAACGACGAGACGTACTCCTACCTATAATGGTATTCAGGGGCAAATGAGGATGACCTTATAAATTTTGCTCGGTGGGATTTCCCGTTTAAAGGGTGCTTGGAGTAAAATCAACGTAAATTTCAACATTGTCGTGTACTGAATACAATGGTAACAAATTCCATAAGTGTGTGGATATAAAGAACACGTGATATTGACAATCATAATGCATAATTATGGACATAATGTCTACATTATGACATGATTGCGGCTGAACGGCAGCGCCACTGCATATTATATTGTATCTTCAACAATAAATGGAAGCAAAAAAAAAAGTTTATTTTACTACCTAATTACTTTTTCTCGATGATTTTTCTTCTTTAACCTAATTCATATGCTTCATTAATCTATTAGGGGGGTGGATTTTAAAACTGTAGACCCCTGGTGTAATTTGCAGGGTGACCAGGGGTCTCCAGTTTGAAAATCCACCCAGGAAAGGTAATGCCCAATAGTTGACACCCCCCTGTCACCTCGGTTATTTTATGTCAATTTTTAAGTCTTCGTGTAGTTTCATTATTAGAAATTGGTTCCTTTTTTACCACCAATGGTCGAATCCATAGGCCATAGGGCTCATGCTAACTATTCTCATAAGAATTATTATGCTATCCTACCTATTTGAATTCAGCGATGTTTTTTTCAGTTCTCGAGTGCTGTATGTTGAGATATGAGTGATATGACTTGTAAAAGCAGCCCCTCAAAATAAATTAAATACTGCGACTTAAAAAATATCCAACTCTTAATTAATTTTTTATGTAATTTTGTAGTACGTAAGTAATACTTTTTTCATCTTTATTTATTTAGGGGCTTTGATCACTAATGAACAATTTAACATACCAGATCCATAAAAACAAACGACACGACACGATGAAAATAATCGATTTATTGATTATTTTTGTTTTTTTTTTATTTTTATGAAACATTCATAGAATGAAATTCAACATACAATGACAATGCAAAGAAAAATTCGTTAAGCAGCTGGACATGAACCAGCAACCTCGGTAATCCGTACCACGCTCCACCAATTAAGCTATACTTAACGATGGTGTACCTAACGAATTTTTCAATGGCTTGTGTCATATTTTTTATTTGGAAGATCTCTCCTCAGCGCCATCTATGAGTAGCTTAATCAAGCAGCTCACCCACTACGGAACTTCTACAGTTACGCATTAGTGGCAAGAGATGGAGCTATTTTCTGAATCAATGAAAATAATCGATTTATTGATTATTTTTGTTTTTTTTTTTTTATGAAATATTCATAGAATGAAATTCAACATACAATGACAATGCAAAGAAAAATCCAGCTGCTTAACGAATTTTTCTTTGCATTGTCATTGTATGTTGACACGACACGACACGAAAAAACGACAAATTATTATAGACACAAAAAAGAAACAGTAACGATAAAAGACACTTGTATAGAATTTTGGCAGCATCGCTAAAAAGTTCAGACAAAATAAGATAAAATATTCAACATACAAAGAGTGTAGGTACAATTTATCAACAAAAAACACTTTTGACATGAACTACATAAAACTGAAAAAAATAAAATAAACAAGTAAAACATACAGTCTAACTTATCTCTATACTAGTAGAGAACAAATCCTATAATACTGGAAAGTATGGGTACATTAAACTCTACCTATTCAGCCCGTATGACACATGATGATATTAGTCAATTGGTTAATTTACAACAGATAGCAACAAAAACTTACTGAACTTTTACAAACCATAACATCAAAATATTGCATCACTCTAGTTTACTCAGTCCAATAAATTATCTCACGTTTTACTCAATAGGTACTAGCTAACTATGTCACATAGATTGATATTTATATCGCCATGCTGCGCACGATGGCCTGCGCACGCGGCGGCGCGGGTGCAAACTTCATAACATCAATGACTCGCCTTAGATCAAATTGAAGGACAGCTTGTGTGCAAATTTACGTAATTTCAACACCTCTTTATGCTAAGTCATGATTTCGTAGAAGTTGTTTTACAACGTCTTTTTATAAATGTATAAGTAAATAAAAAATGCTTTGTAGGTAGTCATCTGGTTTAAGATTGTCTCTACATAAGGCCGCTTTTACATTGGTTAAATATAGTGGCGAATGGTGAATGGTGTAGCGACAGCACCACACGGGAGTGACGTCATCACTGTTCACCAAGAAGTTACTCAAGGCGGATGCATAAATACAACTTCCAAGTTGCCAACTCTCTTGGGGCTTCCGTCCCTAGGCACAACATCTGCCTGGAAAGATATCTCTCTATTGGAGTATTTCCCAAAATGGTATGGAAGCCAAGTCCACTTGCTAAGTCATTATTCAACTCTCTTGGGGCTTCCGTCCCTAGGCATAACATCTGCCTGGAAAGATATCTCTCTATTGGAGTATTTCCCAAAATGGTATGGAAGCCAAGTCCACTTGCTAAGTCATTATTCAACTCTCTTGGGGCTTCCGTCCCTAGGCATAACATCTGCCTGGAAAGATATCTCTCTATTGGAGTATTTCCCAAAATGGTATGGAAGCCAAGTCCACTTGCTAAGTCATTATTCAACTCTCTTGGGGCTTCCGTCCCTAGGCATAACATCTGCCTGGAAAGATATCTCTCTATTGGAGTATTTCCCAAAATGGTATGGAAGCCAAGTCCACTTGCTAAGTCATTATTCAACTCTCTTGGGGCTTCCGTCCCTAGGCATAACATCTGCCTGGAAAGATATCTCTCTATTGGAGTATTTCCCAAAATGGTATGGAAGCCAAGTCCACTTGCTAAGTCATTATTCTTTAAGTCCCGATCAGGCAACTTAGATAAGGAATAGCAAGGGATTTTGCGAAATACAAATACAAAAGGAGCAAAGCCGCGGGCGAAAGCTAGTGAGTTTGTAAATGACTGGGCTGTGATAAAGTTATCATATCAGAGGCATGACTTTTATAGCTTATCTAATAGTGATAATGAATGAAGAAGGCGCAAACTGTAAGTTATTTGTTTAAGTAGGTATATAACCACTGCTTCGACTGTGGATCCAGAATCTAATGGCTCTCGGTTTCGCGAGCTTCTGCTAGCGTACAGGCAAACTATTCTGCTTGGAAAAAGTTTACTCGGACTGTATGGACAATGTTTTCATTTAACTAGAGACTTTTAAGAAAATTCTCACAACTCATAGAATTTGTCACAATGTTTTTTTTATTTCACTTGATGTTTTTGTCTGCGTACTATTATTTTTCTGCAGTGCAGTGAATTTCGAAAATACTTACATTACGTAATCTATAATTTATACCAATTACCCAGACTTTTGCTATAGTAGTTGGAGTTGAGTACATAGGTAATATAATTTTGATCTGCCTACGAGCATATGTTTTTTTCCTCGTGTAGGTACCTAACTAAAATGCTATCTCTTGCTGTCTTAGTTTATCTCAAGTTATCAGTTAAGTAATTTATTAACTGCCGCGCTTATATAATTTGTTTTGGCAACGATATTAATTAAAGCGAGAAGCGTTAGTGTCTTGATGTATTTAGTGCACACAACATCCTGAGGTAAGCATCTCTCTTCCTAAGCTAAGGGAATTTCAAAGGCGCTACTAAAATCTGTAAATGAGCCAGAGCCCGACACTGCCCCTGGTGCCTATGCCTATACACTACGCCGATGACACTGTACTTCTTGAAAAATATGCCAACCATCTGCAGAATACGCAGGAGCAGTCTAGTGGTTTTGGTTTGACCTATGGCCTCTCAAGCAGAGGGTCGTCGGTTCGAGCCCCGGCTCGCGCCTCTGAGTTTTTTTAATTTATCACGAGCTTTTCGGTAAGGAAAACATCGTGAGGAAACCTGCACAGTCCTGCAAAGCAGTTCAATGGTGTGTGTTAAGTTCTCAGTACGCAATGGGCCCGAGTTTGAACTAAGTATAGCCCAATACCTGTCATTCTGAAAGGAAGCTGCAGTGGGATGTAAATCAAGGCTGGTGATGATGATGAGTGGAGTCTGGTCTAGAAGATAACGGGCTGCACTATTGACGGCCATCAATTACCAAGAGTAACCCAGTTTAAGTACTATGGTGACGGCAGATGCGAAAGACGACGCTGGCACACAAAGCCCCAGGAGGGCCGTCCCCAAATATAGGGAACAAAGGCAAAGGGAAAGAAATGAGCTCGAAACTGCCCCAAAAAAAAATTGGCGACTATTGGTTGGCTTTTGATTCTGACTAGCATCGACGTTGCCATTTTTAAAAGACTAACGCCCCTAAATTTTTATCACCTTGCTCCTTAGTCAGGAGATTCTTTAATTTTAGTTTAAAAAGTTACATAGATAGAGAAACAAAATCACCCATTACCACATGACCAAAGCGAAAAAGTTTGTTGAGTGCGCTAATAGGAAATCGGACCCACTTCTCTTGAAACACATTGCCGAGGTGATTTGGAAATACGTTAGCACTTAGTCAGGTCGCTGAGCAATTCCTCGCTCGTCGTCCAATGCGTCGCTCTCCTACTAGGGTCGCACTGTACATCAAGGCATATCGTGGTTAGTGTTACTATTGGACATCAGTCACGTGCGTAGGTCAGGGCTATCCTGCTAGGTGGCATTGATCAATCCTGCTAAGTAAGTACCCTCGTACTCGACAGGTCTACCAACATGTGGGCCTGCGACCCAGCCGTGACGGGACCTATCCTGGACAGCTACCAATGCGTGGGGCCGCTCTTCGTTCACGCCCTGCAAGGGTTCTTGGCGGCGCAGTGCGCGCTTGCTGGCGACCACGTGTGGCCTGCTGACGCCACAGACGAGGTGCTTAAAGGTAGGTACTCCTTTATAAGCGACCTTACAAAAGGGGTGGAGAATCTCAACTCCTGTGTGTTACTATTAAATTTGTGGACGTTTAATGATATTTTTGCACTGAGCTCACAAGAATCATATATCATATGAGATGCAGGTATGAAAATAACTAATTAGGTACTGCTATTGTCACCCACTGTGGAATAGTTTTACAACTTATGTATACAACAGTAAAATCGTAATCCCTGAAACGAACTATTATTAACTACATTTACTTAAGTACTTACTGTAACACAGTTCTGCGGTGGATCGTGATTACGCAAATAAATGTTACGATCATGTGAATCGCAAACTTCTTCCTAACAGATGGCCTCAGTTAATACAATATGCGCCATACTTCAATAACTACTCATAAAGCCCTTTCTTCTTCGCAGATCCCAACTATGACTTTATAGTCGTGGGAGCAGGGTCTGCCGGCTCCGTGCTTGCAAACCGTTTGTCGGAAGTTCCCGACTGGAAGGTACTCCTCGTGGAAGCTGGAGGAAATCCTTCTCTGGCCACATTGGTAATTAATACGGCATATTGCTATTTACCCAACTATAAGATTGAGATCTCCCTGACATCTTTGTTTCGGACTACCTCAGCTTCGAGGGAAATATTTGGAATTCGTTCAGTCATGACCGGCAAAACATATTAGAGGCCCTTTCAAATAAGTTGGATATCCATTGGAGTGCTAGATTTTACCATTTTTTCTGCATTTCCAGATCCCGCAGTTATATTTCAGCAACGTCGACAGTCCAGACGACTGGGGTTACAGAACTGTGCCTCAAGACGGCGCATGTCGGTCTTACGCCAGTAAAAGCTGTTCTTGGCCGCGAGGCAAGACTCTTGGTGGCTGCAGCGCCATCAACGGAATGTACTACGTGAGAGGCAACAAAGTGGACTACGATGAATGGGCCACCAGCGGCAACTACGGCTGGAGCTACGAAGACGTTTTGCCATACTTCAAAAAGAGCCAAAATTTCACAGGAATTCTAGACGAAGATGCCACCACGTACCATAGCACTGGAGGATACTTAAGCGTAGAAGATACTAAAGAAATACATGATATCGAAAAGATGATCATCAAAGCTGCCGCGGAAATCGGCATGGATGCCCTCAATGATGTAAACGGCAAAAATCAAATGGGAATAACGAGAGCTTTAAGTACAACCAAGGATGGCGTAAGGCATAGCACAGCATCAGCGTTCTTAAGTCCCATAAAAGACCGTAAAAATTTGCATGTTATTAAGAACACTTTGGCAACGAAAATCTTGTTTAAGCCAAACACACTTGAAGTCGAAGGTTTAGTTTTAAATAAGGATGGAAAAGATATTGTCGTAAAAGCCAAAAAAGAAGTGATTGTGTCCGCTGGTGCCATCAATTCACCACAATTGCTCATGCTGTCTGGAATAGGGCCACGAAAGCATTTGGAAGATTTAAACATAGATGTTAAAATAGACTTACCTGTAGGTGAAAATTTGCAAGACCACTTATTCGTGCCAACATTTTACACAATCCCGGGTGATAAGAATATGCTCGCAGCACCACAAATCGTTGGATTATTTTCGGAATACATCCTTAATCATAAAGGCTTATTTGCAGACACAAGTCCACATAAAGTTATTTCTTTTATGAATACCACAGACCCCAACTCCCACAGCCCAGACATACAATTCCACTATGTGTTTTTACCTCCAAGCTCTCATAATTTTAACGATGTATTTGGATTACATAAGTTAAGTGACGAATTCTTAAGAAAGTTTCGAGTAATTAATGAAGATAATTCTGTTCTTTTAGTCATTGAAGTATTGTTACGACCGAAGTCTAAAGGACGAATTGTTTTGAAGAGCACCGATTATAATGACCATCCATTAATATACGCAAATTATTTTGAGAATGAAGACGATATGAAGACAGTTCTTAGAGGTATGAGGCAGCATGCTTTAAAACTGGGTGAAACTGACACATTTAAAGAAGCTGGTTTCAAACGAGAATGGGTTGAAATTGAAGCTTGCGCGAATCATGAAAAGGAATCTGATGATTTCTTGGAATGCATTGCTAGAGAAACGACATTTTCCTTATACCATCCTGCGGGCAGTGTCAAAATGGGACCTGATGTAGACATCACATCTGTAGTAAATCCTGAATTGAAAGTTAAAAAGGTTATTGGTCTCAGAGTGGCAGACGCAAGTATCATGCCTGATATTGCGCGTGGAAATATCAACGCACCGACAATTATGATAGGAGAAAAGGCAGCCGATATGATCAAGACAGAATGGTCTAAGACGCATACAGAACTGTAAATATACGAACAGGTTACGTTTTTATTGTATTCGTAAATCACTGTATCTAAATAAAACAAATCAATAACAGGAGTAAAACGTTTTAATTAATGTAACAACAAAGTTAAAGTTAAATCTGTACAAGATTGATTATTGTGACGATACACGTTTTTATAACTACAGGTATTTTGGTGGCAACTGTCTCTGTTAAAAAACGATTTTCACAGTTATAAAATTAATAACTTCATGGTTAACCCAACAATCATAAATAGCAACGATTTGTTTAAAACTGGAGCTATAGACGACCCAGGCACCGGTGGGTAAACTCTTCCCCAGACAGCAAACGTGTATAGTTTTTTCTCAGTATTCACTAATGTTAAAGTGAACACAGTGTTTTCATTATTTTGTACTTCTGTGTACGTGTATTGATCTACCTCCAGAGGGATTATAGAAACATCCAAAGATATTGGGAAAAAGGCAGAATCCTTGGCGTCTAATTGAGAGACCACTACTGGAGTAGGCACAGTCGCGACGATACTGAGCTCTTCGAAGAGTGATGTCGCATTTTGATCGTACACTGGGAATCTACAAAAGAAAAATAACCGATTATAAATACTAAATTATATTACTCTTGGTTCCGTAAAAGCTAAGTGGTTATATAAAGGGTAAATTGATAGTTGAAGATAGCATAGGTAGATAGACACACTACAAAATTCAGATGAGTACATCCGTGTGGACGTATATTTTTTTTTACGCCATAGCAAATACGCAGAGGTGCGAAAGTGCTCATAAGTAAGTCCTTCGGCTCAAAGTTAACTGCGTCAAATTCCAAATTTGAAGTTGAGGAACGATCTGATAGCAAGTCTTAATTAAATAGGTAAGTACGTTTATCTGGTAAGACAAACCTCTTCCCACATGTCTCCATGGTGTCTCCAGTGCAAGCTATCACAGAACAGATCCTAGTGTCACCCTCTGCTAGACCGCTGAAACTGCGTTCCCCATCGAAGACAGCCGCTCTGTATTGGTAGTGCTAAATGTTCCAAGAAAACAAAAATGAATGAATTTAAAAAAATAGCGGAAAAAAGGGAAATGGTCATGAAATTAGATTTAGAAATTTTTCAACAAGACATTGTTCCCGAAATAAATTGACGAAGATGAACGATGGCATGGACCTCTTGCTTTAAATAAAAAAAAAACCATTTTAGTCGTCGTAGTTTATTAGCTATAAATTTTACTGCTGAAGAAAAAAACATAGGACACTATTTGGGCACTGATCTGTGCTAGGTCTACCAAGATTTAATAAACACGAATCAATTGATCATATAGCCTGCCTGGCTTCATACCTTCAACTGAAGTTAAGAGTCTGGAAATTTGGTGTAAAAATATTTTTAATTATAGGTAATTTTCGGGAACAGCAGTAACACTGCTGAATACTAAAATAACAACAACAACATATTAATTTAAAAAATATGTTTATAAAAGTCATCAGTCGATCTTGATCATTTTGGTACAAATCTAACATAATGAGCACAAGTATGTGCACTATACCATACTATACAGACTAGTTTCAGAACAATCAACATTAGGCGTCTCACGTAACATTACACTTCAATCTTTATTCCTTTTAATTCCATAAATTATATTTTCAATATTCAGGTAATTCTGTACGTCTTCTTCAGACACCTCAGTATTGTGGTCGACGTCTCTCACATAGATTCTTCCCCAGATAGCGAATGACATCAGTTCATCTTGAGGTGTGTTTATTTTATACGAAATCTTTTCTCGACCATTGGTTTTCGGTTTATCATTTTCGATTTGATTCTTACTTAATTCAGAATAAGTATAATTAACTGGCCTCAATGGGAATTTATTGATTCTGAATGACGATGGGAAATAAACAACGTTGTCACACTGCAGTGTCTGGTTGTATTGGTTACGTAATGTGGACATTTCTATTTCAAGTTCCTTTATTTCGACGTTTGTCTCGTTTTCAGCGAATCTGCAAATATAAGTATTTATTTGTTTAAAAAGATTTATGTTTTCTACTGCGATATCGATGGTAGATTTATCTTTATTATAATATTTACTAATTTTATGACCATTTTATGGCAAAAAGCTGTGTTTACGGTTTTTAACAGCATTTCATGCTCTACAACTCTATTTGTTACTTGCTGTAAACTGATTTTAAGATTGCTGTCATCATCATCACCAGCCTTTTTTACGTCCCACTGCTGGGTACAGGCCTCCTCTCAGAATGAGAGGGCTTAGGCTACAGTTCCCACGCGGGCCCAGTGCGGATTGGGAACTTCACACATATCATTGAATTGCTTCGCAGGAGTGTGCAGGTTTCCTCACGATCTTTTCCTTCATCAAAAAGCTCATGATAAATTACAAATGTAGTTCCGCACATAAATTCCGAAAAACCCATGACCCTTTGCTTGAGAGGCCATAGGTCAAACCACTATGCTATCACGGCTACTGAAATTGCTATCAAACTAGGTATTTAAATTACTTTTTTTTTTACTTGAACCAGACGAAATTTCTATCTCTTGTTTTTATCTACAATAAACTTACTGTTGGTAGAGCAGATTGTTGGATTGCATAATCATTAAATTCGAGTAGATCGAAACAAGCGCTAAATTGAACATTGGGAAAGAGAAAGGGACTTTAATCTTTACTGTAAGTATACTAAATTATAGCTACATTTCAATGCTCTCACAGAAAATCGCCAGTCGAACAAGCTGCTGCGTAAGAACGGGATGGCGGTTCGTTTTATAAGAATGCATTCATATACAAAAATAGACAGATACGCCACTGCTTCGCCGCGCGCAGACAAGAAATTATAGGTGATTAGGTCATAATCTCAATTGGAATATCTTTTTGTAAATTTTCCCAATTTTTTATTTTTACGGTATATTTTTAATAAACTCACGGAAACATGAATACACAGATAAACCGGGATGAGGGGTCCGGGTTCGATTCCCGGGGTTGGTATTTTTCTGTGTATTCATGTTCCAGTGAGTTTATTAAATTATTTTATAGGTCATTAGGTAATTCGGTGACTTAGTATCCCTCGATGTTTGACATTATGTCAGTCTAATGACAGCAAATGAGTGAGGGCCGCATATTGTCAGCGCTGAACGTTTTATCGATGTACGAATGTGTAAATTGTTCCCCTCACCTGTAACCACACGTCTTGGGGTCACTGTTCTTGCAAGCGACCACCGAACACACGACCACGCCCAGCTGCCGTCGACTGTAGGTGTTGCTACCGTCGTGCACGAAAGCCCGGTACTTGTGGTTCTGCAATAAAATATTTCAGGAATGAGATGTGAGGAATAACTTCGATACCCATGAAGAATTGCTGATTGAATTGAAAATGAATAAGTACATGAGTATTTCCCACAACCCTGCAGAAGTCCAGTGTGCCTAAACAAGTGATTGATGATGATTTAAATTTGAATTTGAATTGACCAATATTAGGTAGATAAATACGGCCAAGTGAGGCGCCGCCTTAATGCTTGAAGAATAGAATGATAAGTTTAGGAGAGACATAAAATA
The DNA here is from genome assembly GCA_963691665.1 of Clepsis dumicolana. NCBI lineage: Eukaryota > Metazoa > Arthropoda > Insecta > Lepidoptera > Tortricidae > Clepsis > Clepsis dumicolana. The sequence continues at coordinate 4,730,940 of OY829525.1, forward strand.
ATAATGAACGTCAGAGCGCCTAGTGTAATCGACGACCAAAAAATAGGTCTCGAACTCGTTTGCGTTAATGTGTCAAATAGTATGACAATAGCATAGTCTGTTCTGCCCGTAGTAGTTCTAATAGTTCAGAAGTACACGCGAACGCGATCGAGACTTTCTTGAGTCACAAATTACACTATAAGATCAAAATCCTTGCCACTTGTCCAGAATCGCAGAGCCACTTATTCCAGACGTCCCTATGCTTTGTTCTAACTGCACGTAAAGAATAATCTGGGGTACGTATGTAGGTAGATAATAATAATAGTGGTCGCGATAAAGAAAATCAAAGCTAAAATGGTAAAAACAAATGAAACATTGATAATAAATCGTAAATAAAGCTTACAATCACATTTAAATGAGAGTTAAGTACCCAGTTACACAAGCGATAGACCAAAAGACAAACAAGCTGTGCAAAATAACATAAATAGCGTAAAATCATCTTACCTTGTCATTATTAATCTCATGCACATATTTTTGTTAGAGGCTTTACAGTTATTATTGACGGTGAATTACATGCAATTTCTAATTTTATAAACTAACCAGGATTCTTTTTCTGGTTACTACCAAACATGAAAATACTTTTTTCAACTCATGCACACCACTCCTTTTGTGAAATTCGTGGCCCATACAGTACCAAACAAAGGTAAAGCCACCTTATTGATCAATCTTTTGTTAATACCTACTTACAAAAAAAAATAATTGAATAAGGGCATAATCAATATAATCATTCTACATATGAACCAAAGAAGAAGTAACGTTTCAGAAAAGCAGACGTTTTAAGTAGATTGAATGACTTCTGTAAACGTGCTCGAAAAATAACTTATAGAGCGTGCATTACTCGTAAAAGATTAAGTGGCCGTGCATATCATGTGGAGAACAGAATTAGTATCATCAATTTGAATCGATTCATACCTTAACCATAAGTCTTAGTTAACTAGCTGGTGGTTTTTTCATACATCTATATTGAAATCGATCAACACCATTATCAACACCTTTTCTTTGTGCTGTTCTGCAAGTTATGAAACTACGGTAAACTCACCTCTTCTCCTTCCTTCTGGTTCAACCGGACCCTGAACCGGCAGCTGACCTCCTTGTCCACCAACGTGAACTCTTGGAATCCGTTCACCAACGGTCTGCTGATATGGTCGGGCAGAGACGGGTCGGTGATCAGCACGAGGCTGTCGTGATCTGCCGGGTTGTCATAGATCGGGCCGGGGTAGGTCATGCCTGAAACCTGGCAATATTTGGAATGAAAAATTGTGGCTTTGTAGAATAAGGGCGGTTTTTATATTTGCTGTGAAAGCTTACGGTAAAGCATTGGAAGATCGAATAGTAATGTAACGTTAATGGTCGCTTTTATTTTTCCACACAAACCATGCATTTCTTTACAAAATTTGCATGCATTATGTTACTTTTGATGTTGACGTTTTCCGCTTGGTGCATGGCTAAAATGCCAAAATAACTCTTTGTACCTACTTTAAAAAGCAACTTACATTTCCGGGAACTTTAGGCACTCTGGAGACTAGAAGGCGAGTGACAGGGAGACCTGGCATGGTGCTGACCAGGGCTCCTGCTTTGCCAGAGTAGATGCCTGAACCTGGAATCCCATAATTGTTAAAATTATAAGTAAATTATACGCACCACAATACAACGCTGGAAATGATGACGAAGTTTAAAGCCAAAAATTTACCTGCACTACCGACCCGCACGTTATTGGCTCCAGCTCCGATGAAGTTGATATTTTGTGCGTAGGCGTAGGCTTCTTGTATTTGCACAGCTGAAAAAAGAGGTTTTTAAATTTGAAACTATGCCAATCACAAACTACTTTGTAGATACCACACCTGCGTCGTGAGGCGCTCTTTTACATTTTGATAAGACTAGGTAATACTGCAAGAGTGCCGACACACGAGTACAAGACAGCGAAACCTCTTGCAACTATTAGAGGACATGCATGGTTTAAGTGACTTAGGTAGTATAATGCAAAATAGATCGTCATTAACATATACGAGTAATATAGTCAAGTTTCCTAACTATGATAACAACAAGCAGAATTACACAGAGGTAGGACTACTCAAAGTGACTTTGACAAAACCCTTCCTCTTAATCACCAGCAACAGCTCTCATTTGTTTCCATGCTTACCGCTCAGGTACGGCATTTCAGAGAACCACATAGTCGAAAACAGGACATCAGTGATCTTGTTCTTTTCGACCACCTGGATGGCTGGCACTTGGAACATGAGGTCAAAGCAGATGTAGTGGCCGAAGGTGACTCCGAAATCGGTTGTGAACAGCCCCAGGTCAGGCTTCAGTGCTGGAGTGCGGCTGAACTCTCCGAAAAGGTTAATCTTACGGTATCTGAAATGAGGGGCATGCTGATAGGTATATCGTAGGATTTCTAAGATAAATTATTAGTATAAATCAGCTATATGAGAAAGCGAAAAGATGCTGAAAGTAAAGTCGAAGAACACCTAAGAGGTTAAAAGAAATTAGCTAGAGTAGAACTCTTAATTTGATTAAATACATAGACCTGGTACGGTACTCACCTGTCAATAACAGCCCCAACTCTATCAAAGATTACATTGGTGTTGAAGATATACTCCTTTTGTTCAGGACAGTACTCTTCAGACTCTTTGGGGATCTTGGTGCAGTCCATTACCTCTTGTACATTGATGAGCACGTAAATCTGGTGATCCCTTGCTGCTTGCGATATGACCACTAAGAGCTGAAACCAATTTAGGATGGTTAGGCCGACTTGCACCAACCTAGGCTAGAGACTGACCCAGGACTAGCTTGACGTATCTGTATCGACTGAGCGTGACCCTGGACCCCAGGTTAATGTTTAAGTCAGGTCGGTGCAAGGCAGCCTCGTGATCTTACCGCAAACAAAGATAAATGAGAACCTGGGGGTCGAATTTTAAATCTCACCCAGTCATTTCTAAAGAGTTCGTATTTTTGAATCTCACCGGTGACCTAAATTCTCATTCCCAATGATGTCAAGTACGAATGCCTTCTCCCACTCGTAAACTAGATCACTGAGTGACTTCTTGACCACTGGCAGTGACAGCTAACCTCAATCCACTATGTTGACTCGCTTGTCTACGACAGAAACGCAAATTAGCTGCATGTTAGTATCTAAGACGAGTATGACATTCAAAAATAAGGCTTTTGGCAAATAGTGTAATCAATGTCATGGGTGAGAATTTAGTCACCAAGTGAGATTCAAAAATCGATCCACTGATCAAGTGTGTGTGTCAATCTTCTTTTTTGTAAAATTTGAAAATGTCACGTTTTTTTATTTGATATTTGAAAAAACCGGCCAAGTCCGAGTCGGACTCGCGCACCGAGGGTCCGTACAAAGATTTTTCCCGCTTTTCCCCAGTGTTTTAAATAGTCCAGTGTTAGCTGAGCCCTGCTCCTAAGCAAAATGTACGCAGTGTGGGGTCAATTTATATTGGTCGGTTACGTAAACAGCCAGACATGAAAATTTAAGATTTTCCTTAACATTTCTCTTAGTACGGAACCCTCAGTGCGCGAGTCCGACTCGCACTTAACCGGTTTTTCAAATTTGGTTTCGCTTATACCTCATCGAACTGTAAAGGCAGGAGAGCCGGGATGGGCTGTTCCTTTAGCAGGTCGTACATTGGCACAGCGACGGAGCGAGAACCATTCGTCAGGGTCAACTCTGGAAACACGATGATGTCGGCATTCTGAAATATTGCAAAACATTGTTTTAATAGGAGACAAACGAGCAAAAGGCTCACCTGAGAAAAAGCAAGTACTTATTACGCCCATGGACACAAGGTAAGATGAATTACTTCAATTGAGATTAAAGATCCCTAAATAGCAACTGTTCACGAATTGTGTCGCAGCAAGCTGATTCCGTAAGACTAAGAGTAAGAGTGATTTATTTGTCAAACATATCTAGGTATACAAAAGTTGTACAAGTTTCATGTGAATTTCACTATGTTTATGTTGTGTTATGTTTTGGCATACAAATAGCATGCGCTAATGGCATATATAAATATACAACAAAAAGTCTCGTTCAAAATTCAAATTCAAAATTTTATTCAGCAAATACCTAGGCAGTTGAATGCTCTTTTACACGTTTTTTTTTTGAGTTTAATACCACTACCAGCGCTTCCGGAAAGATCATGATTGCCAAGAAGAATGCGGCGTAAGAAACATATAGTGTAGGAAATAGTGTAGTAAGCTTGGTAGTTAATCAGGGTTCTGTTGGAGTGTGAATGCAACCTCCTTAATTAGATTAAGCATAGTGTTTTTTCTACAACGACTTTATGACACATTCCTACAGTCACTTGCCCTCTTGTAAGCTTCCGTTTGATACCGTGATATTATACACTTTATTTATATTTGCTATGGTTTAATTATTTCAACCTAAATATCAACAGGTTCCTTTCGTCTTAACTAGTTTAATCGGGATGGTTCTTTGCTAAGTTTCAATAAAACCGGGTTACCCGTTTTTGAAATATTGAACTTTGAATTGGCAATGTCAGGGGTTTTTCAACTGTTATAAGTTGGTTTTTTGAGCAGTGTATTAATAGCTCACCTGCTCAGCCGCCTCTTTAATGAGCTGCACATAGTTTTGTAGATTCTGCTCAACGTTGGCTGACACCTGGTACTCTACTGCAGCCGCGACGTAGCTGTCGTCCGCTGGAGTCGATTTCTGTAAATTCAACAATACTATAATTAATATCATGCGACAGTAATTTTTGTTTGTATTTCCGATAAACTTCCGTTCTCGCTTAACTCGTCGATCTATTTTGTACGTGGTTCACGCCAGCGTGGAAAACCAATTGTAGGGTTTCTAGGAAGCTAAGTAGCATAAAGGTTAGGTACTGTCCCTATTTATGAACTGAAAAAAATTATGTACTAAGTAATTGTTGTTTTTAATTGTACTTTTTAAGAAAATGCCAGTCGTAGTGAAGAGGTGGGTATGGCACGCGACACGGAATGTTGAGGATCCGGGTTCGATTATCGGGGTTAGCATTTTCTGTGTATTCACATTTCAGTGAGTATATTTAAAAAGTAAAATTTATATTCACGGGAAAACCGTAAAAATAAAAAATACAAAAAGATGAGATTATTAATTGTTTTAGTTCATAAATATGGACTTACGCAAAGTACATCACCCCTGATTGAAAAATTACTGTAGGTACACCTATTGGCACTCACACGGGGAATTTATTTGCTCCATGGCATTCGTTCAGAAGTTGCGTCGATTCTCGGTATTCGTGACTTTCGACTTCTGTATAATATTGTTGCGACGAATCACACGATAAGTAGGGACCTATCTGTTTCTACCACAAAATTAATAAACTGAAAACGACTGTGGATGCGAGCTTAGTGGGTGACAATTAATGCAGTTAAAAAGTACACATTCGTAAGACTGCGATTTCGGTGCGTTGTTGTTTGTAGACCATTCACAGTCAGAAGTTTTTCAACTCGCAGCGAAGTTGCAGTACCTATTTAAGTACTTATGTCAATACTTACCTCATTTTCGCTGCATTCTTTTCATTGCATCAATAAGATACACCAACCCATTAGCAATTAGGTGTTGATACAGGTTGATACGTACGATTGAGCACAACAAAAAAACAACCCAAATACGTAAACAAAGATATTTATATGTTGAAGTCATTGACCTTTAACACTTGCCTGGTCGGTGAACACTATTAGACAAAGAACGAAACATATCGACAAGATTCTTCTAAACATTTTCTATATTTTAAACAAATGTAACACGTGAATAACTAATCTTTAACACTTTTGGGATCGAGTCAAATACGATAAGTTCTACTCAGAAGCAAAAGCATACTGAGGAGGAAAGTCTTGTTTACTGATTTGCTTTGCATCTTATTTCAGACAGAATCGATGCGCCCTAGTTCCTCTGTCTCGTTCACTCGTGAGGCGATACTATGAGATATACTTTATATAGTCGTACGCTTTGGCTGACGTTTTATGGTTTTATCTGAATAGGGACGTTGTTCTCAGAAGGTCAAGAGCATCTCGTGTTTATATTTATTTTATTACCGCAGTCCGCAGTCATTTCATATACAATGAGCACATTCTTAGATCATATTAATTAAGTACCTACGTGTAATGCTTTATTCTAAATGCAGGGATTATTATAATTCACAACGGTTTATCATCAAATTGCCGACACACGTTTCAAAGCTTCTCAAAATTCTCAAAATCTGTTTTTTTGTCTATCTGCAATATGTCACAGACCAATATAAAATGACCCCACACTGCGTACATTCTGCTTAGGAACAGGGCTCTGCTAATACTGGAAACCTAAAATACTGGGGAAAAGCAGGGAAATCTTTGTACAGAAACCTCGTGCGCGAGTCCGAGTCGCATTTGTCCGGTTTTTTTCATTTCGAATGTTTTTTTTAATTCAATTGACATGACTAAAAAAAGCTATAATAAACGAAATTATTAAAAAACAAAAACCCGACTGCAAAAACAATTAACTATACTTAATAAGAGAAAACCTAGGTCATTACTAAATTAGCCTGTTCATCTTGGTTTCTGTATTTTGGTTGTCTGTAAGAGATCGCTTTTAAGCGATAAGACCGCCTATTGTCTACCATACCTGTTTTCTGTAATCTCCTTGTACTGTTTTGTGGTTTTCAATAAAGAATATTTGTATTGTATTGTATTGTCATTATAAATAACTTGAATAAGTACTACAAACCTAACCTTGACCTAACTGTAAACGAAAATTGCAGATACAACATTCAAACCAGAAACTCGTTTGATTCTCTGTCTGACTCTGAAGGTCAGGAAGGCTCACCCTTATCGTCATCACAAAGGCTAAATACGAAAGATGATGGAAGCAGCCCTGAGATTAAAGATAGTCAACAAGATAAATTAAAAGCTATGAATGATGAAATTAAGATACTTCGAGAAAAATTAAAAAGTACAGAGCAGCAAATTCAAAACTTATTTTCGGAAAATTGTGCACTAAAAGGTATTGTAGAAGAAAACAGTAGTAAATTAAACAATTCAGCTCACATTTGCAAGTCAGATACAAAAAATAAATCAAGCAGCAAGAAGAAGAAGAAGAAAGTTAATAACTCGAATGTACCTTCTTTTACAAAAACTGGTGAGTTTGAATCGAATATAAGCCGTCTGTCTGTCGGTTTGGATATAGAGACAGAATCCCTAAAAACTCTTACGCTGGAGCCTAACTTGATGGAAGGAAAGAGCTCGCTAAATGGACGCGAAAAACACTTAACTCATAAGGATAGGAAAAGTAAAATTTGCATGCTGAGCGCGAATAAGAAGAATAACATGCTGCGGATCGTCAACTGTTTAGAAAAACAATATGACTTGTGTCACTACCTTTTTCCGGATGTGGGTGTTAGACACCTTCTGAACAATTTAAATGATAAATTGACTGATTATACTATGCAGGATTACTGTTTGATATTCATTGGTGAGGAGGATTTTAGGAAATCTCAAAACTATAATAGCCTGGTAACTTTTATAAAAGAATCTCTGCAAAAAATTACACACACAAATATTATCTTATGTGTCCCAATATTTAATTGTAGTAATTTTGCAAATATGTATAATAGAAGAGTAGAAGCTTTTAATAATGTTTTGAACTGTGACGAGGAATTATATGAATATGTATATTTACTTGATAGTAATATAAATCTAAGTTATGACCTAAATATGTTCAATAAGAATTCTGGGCATATTAACAACTACGGAATGAGGGTCATCTTTCAAGATGTCAACAGCTTACTGGGGCTTATTGAAGAAGAAAACATTTATTTTCGTAAATAATTATAGTAATACTGACTTAGTATCTCTTGAGAGTTCCAATTTCCTTTCACACCAAACCAATTGTAAACTAGGTATTTTCCATCAAAATGTTTGTGGTATAATGCCAAAGAAGGATGACATGGACATGTTTTTTGAGAATTCTGGATACAACTTGCCGAAATATGTATGTATAACAGAACACTTTTTAAATAAGAATAACATAGATCTTTTCTCATTGACCAACTATAATGTAATCTCATCCAATACTAGAAGTAATATGAAAAGGGGAGGCAGCCTGATAATGGGATTTAATGATTGTAACTATGATGAATTGGAAATATGTAGAAAATTGTACAAAATGATTTACTTTGAAGTGTGTGGTATTAAGGATAAAACAAGTAACTTAAACATTTGCTGTATTTATAGAAACGATGATAAGAAGTTTTTTGACAATTTCATGGAGCAACTCGAGAAACTCCTTGAACACTTCTTTAACAAAAAATGCATTATATGTGGAGATTTTAATGTAGATCTTTTAAAAGACAATGAACAAAGAACAAAATTTACGGCTTTACTGAAATGTTATAATTTCAGATATTTGGTCTCATCGACAACGTATAATTGCCGTAATGCTCAATCATGCCTGGACAATTTTTTAACGAACTTACCCGAATCATCTGTAGATGATGTCAATATTGAGTTTAACGGACTGTCAGATGGACATGCAGGTTTGTTCTGCAACGTAACTTATAGTAACACAAACAAAAATAATTTTCAAAATAAGCACATAGTAGTTAAAAGTCGAGTTTTTAATAGAAAAAATAATGAAACTTTTAGGGATCAGATCATAGGTGTACAGTGGGAAACCTTAAATATAAACGGTTTTTTGAAAGCATTTCATGAAATATATAAAACAAGTTTTCGAAATCAAAATGTAAGACTAAAAGCAAACCGTAACAATAAATTGAAATGGATTACACGTGGCTTAAAAATATCGAGCCAAATGAAACGATTTTTAATGAGCAGTGATTCGACCATTAACCACGAAACTATTATCACTTATAAGAATAATTATATTAAAATTTACAGGAAAGCTATTAAATTTGCCAAAAAGCAATCGGTACAGGCTGCAATTGATAAATCCACAAATTCTGCTAAATTAATCTGGCAAGTCGTTAATAAACACCGAAATAAAAACACATCACATGGCCGCGAAAAAATACTACTTAAAGTAAATAACAAAATAGTAGAGAAAACACAGGAAATTGTTGACATTTTTTCAACTAAATTTAGTGCAGATGTAGGACAACTTTATAATGTTAATGTTAATAAAGTTAGGAATATTTTGCAAGAAAATAACACTACTGCGAATTCAAACATGTTGTGGGAGTATATTACACCCTTAGAGATAAAATCTATAGTAAAAAATATGGTGGCAAAGAAATCTACTGGTACTGATGAACTTCCAATTTGTGTGATCAAGGATAATATTGACATATTAGCTGTACCATTATCAATTTTTTACAATAATTGCTATGAGGAGGGCATTTTTCCTGAACAATTAAAATTAGCAAAGGTAGTACCAGTATACAAAAAAGGCTCGAAAAGCGATCCACAAAATTACAGGCCCATATCACTCCTGTCAGTTCTAGCGAAGATTTTTGAAAAACTTATTAAGTCGCGGCTTCTCAAACATTTAAAAACTAATAAGGTAATTAATGAAAGACAATACGGGTATCAAACGAATAAAAGCACTAGTGATGCAATAGAAAAACTCATAGATGATGTAATTATTAATATGAATAATAAACGGAAAGTTGCTGGCTTGTTTCTAGATCTTACATCTGCATTCGATACTGTAGAACATGAAATTCTTCTGGATAAATTAGAGTATTATGGAATAAGGGGAAAGGTACTACAGCTTCTGAAGTCGTACTTATGTGAGAGAAAATTACTTGTTGAAATGAAATCAATTGAAAACGGCTGTCAACATGTTTGCAGATCAAAATTGGCTGATGTTGAGAGAGGAGTGCCACAAGGCTCAATTTTAGGTCCGATGTTCTTTACAATTTTTGTGAATGATTTAATCAATTATGTTAGTAGGCAATGCAGTGACGTTAGTTTAGTAGTTTTTGCAGATGATACCAATGCTATTATTTCTGCAAGCAATATTGAAGATCTAAATTCCCGAGTAAATGTAGTTCTGAGAGAGTTTCAAGTTTGGTTCACTGTAAATAAACTGCACTTAAATATGGACAAAACACGTCTTATGTTATTCAAAACAACTACTAAGAATAAAGATTTGCTTAATGTAAAGTTAGATGGTACTGATATTGCAACAGTAGATTGGGTCAAGTTTCTTGGCGTACGGGTTGACTGTAAACTAAACTGGAAAGAAGAACTCAAAGCCTTAGAAAATAGTATCAGCTCGGCTTGTTACGCGCTGAGGAGCTTAAGAGATGAGGTTACCTTAAAGCAGCTAACCATGGTATATTACGCTCTAGTAGAATCTCGCTTACGTTATAGTATTAAGTTTTGGGGTCAGAGTTTTAGTTATAATATAAAAAAAGCATTTGTTGTACAGAAGCGAGCCATTAGAACTATGATGCGTATACCATCATGGGAATCGTGTAGAGAACATTTTATTAAACTACATATCCTTACGGTACCTTGTCTTTACATATTGATTCTAGTAACTGAAGTTGTTAAACACCCGGAGAGATTTGAGACACTTGACGAAAGAACAAAAAGACAAAGTACACGCAGGAAAGACTTAGCAAAATCGATTGCCCCCACCCTCAGAGTAGTTCAGCACAGCACGAGGAGTCAAACCGTAAATTTGTACAATAGCCTACCCAATGATCTGAAGTCTATAAATAATATTAAAATTTTCAAACGTCGACTTCGGGATTTTCTCTTGAAGATGTCTTATTATGATGTCAACGAATTCATTTCCAAAACTTAATTTAATAAACACAGCCATGTTCCTATTACCTAGTCACCTCCAGCTATACCTATTGTAAAGTATTTTTAACTAATATTATTGTTAAACTTTGATTGTGTTTTGATTTTATTATTAAATTTTAGTGCTAGAATTAAGTGAAGTAGTTGTTTACAAAATTTTATGAATGTAAAGTTATTTGTAATATCTATTACTTATGTCCGACACGATTGTAAAATTGTTATGGAAATAAATAAACTAAACTAAAAACTAAAAACTAAACTACATATTAGGACCGCAGACGGGGGCAAACAATACTACAATATAATAAATAGGTAATAATAATACCTATTCAAATCTAAGTTATGTATAATAAAATAATATTAATTAATAATACATATATTAGGCAATTTCATTTGGTCGATTTTAAATTTACTAACATAGTTGTAGTAATCATACGGACATGCGTTCGCAATAAATTAATTATTATTATTATTATACTTTAAATTTTAACTTTGTAAGCGTATGGAATTTATATATTCTGGAGTCAATAATTTCATTTCATAAATGCATAGAACTTTTTGGACAAATTGAACTTACCGTGTTAAGTATGACTTTTCAAAAAGATATACAGACCTGCGAAGATAGTTGCAGCAGACAGGCCAAAATCAAGCAAGTCAATCGTGACATCTTCATCTTATGTATACTTAGATGGATTCAAAATATTGTACTAAGTATTGCTGTTATTTACAGGAAAATACGTCTACTTCTGAGCAAATGTACGCTGAAGTGTAAAGTAATACAACACTTTTCTGCTTTATATGTATTAGTCAGGTGATAAGGTTGGTTTCCAATGCTGGATACGATACGATTTTGCACGCAACCCGAGAACAATCATTTTAATTACGCAATAGGTATTTCGACGACCTCAATTATGACGAATGACATCCTCCGTTGGCTTGGCGACTCAAAGTGGATCTTGCCTTCCGACCCCAAAGGCCACCGCCGTGCTCTCTGTCTGTACATTTTTGATCCAATGATATACCTACCTAAATATCAAAAATAGAAATACGCACCAAAGGACAGCTTAACCATATATATCAACTGTAACATAAATCATCATCATCATCATCCTCCTCCTCCAGATTACAAAAAGAATAGAATAGAAATAGAAAAATTACCTAACCATTTAGCAGTGTAATCGCCGACCAGGCCTAGAAATACGTCTCGATCGCGTTCGTGTTAAACAATTCTCATATTAAGTATTTGACATTTTAACGCAAACGCGATCGAGACGTATTTTGTGCTTTTTGATTTCACTAAGGGCACAGAGCGCCTAGTGTAATCGCCGACAAAGCCAAGAAATACGTCTCGATCGCGTTCGCGTTAAGCAATTCTCATACTATTTGACACTTTAACGCTAACGCGATCGAGACGTATTTTGTGCTTTTTGATTACACTAAGGGCACAGAGCGCCTAGTGTAATCGCCGACCAGGCCAAGAAATACGTCTCGATCGCGTTCGCGTTTAACAATTCTCATACTATTTGACACTTCAACGCTAACGCGGTCGAGACGTATTTTGTGTTTTTTGATTACACTAAGGGCACAGAGCGTCTAGTGTAATCAACGGTCAAAGATACGTCTCAATCGCGTATGCGATACGGGTGTCAAATATTTACTATCATACGTGTCACGACATAGCTAGGTATGAATAAACCGTACAGCAAATGGAAACAAACAAAGCACGCACTGAGGTCGTTGTCATAACTGTCTGCGGGACATCCCTGCAACTTGTAGGGCAACTACAGCCACATATACTATAGACTAATTGATATAGGTACATAACACTGGTACATACCTATCAAATGGTATGTAATGAATGGACCACTGGATTTTTTTCAATATTTGACCACAGGCACAACAGTAACTCACTGTTAAGTTTGCAATTTATTTCCGAGAAAATTAAGATTACTCAATGTTATTTCACCAAAGATTTTCTAAAAGTGGCATCTTGTTTTTCCCGCTTTAATTCCAAAGTTCGCTCAGAGACCGAGTATATGATTCAAATGAACAGATAAGGCATATCTTTGCCCACTGTTGCTCACTTATCGTAATCTTCTCACTATTAAATCTATGCAAAATAATGTTTTGACGCTTATATTACGAGTATAATCCCCTCGTTTGTTCCTCTACATTTCCTTGATTATCTCGTAAAGTACGAATCGGAAAATTATAGTAATTTCATCGATAGCATTTTCACAATCGCAGCATCTGAACTGTAGCAGTATTGCTAAATATATTTATATTCCCACACACTCAAAAAATACTCTTACTACAAAGTAGAATAAAGTTGAATTTCAATTTACCACTCCTAACGTCAGATCACTAAAAATAAGCCTTTATCAGTACATGATATCTTGCTATCGAAATGATGCCATGTTTACTTTAATCCCCTTGTTCCCGAAGTTTTTCTCGAAAGTAAGAAAATCTCTGAATTTTTTCAATGTTTCGTCACACCCGATAAGGTTTTTGAAAATCAACGCATCGGGCGGTATAATTTTCAAATAAATCTAACCATTATGATCTCCGAAATGACGTCACATTAAAAAAATATAATCTACAGTGTCTGTCACGTTTTGGGTGAATAACCAATCTATATTATGTTTATTGGGCTTATCTGCCTAATAATGGATCAAACGGTTGTACATAAATATAGACCTTATCGGTTGAATTCCTTTTCAAATGCCGCTATTAAAAATTAAGGAAAGGCTAATTATTATTTTTCATGACATCGTCACTTAAATTGTAAACATAGTTGAGTACCTACTCGTAACCATGAAATATGCAGGACTTTATGCATATACTGTTCAAGTACCTTTTAAGTGAAATTAATTTTTTCGATTAAGATTTTAGCAGCAAAGTTGCATCCTTCTAGTGTTTGAGGTTTGAGTAAACTCTTTAGACAGTCAAAATATTTTACGATTCCCCAATTAGATGTATAGGTCGCGCGGCGAATTAAGATCGCTGGCCAAAAGTGAAAGGGGCATGCGCAGAAGTCAATTCTTAGGTCTATTTGGTTGCGCAGAGGGGTGAGGGGAGGGCGCCGACACGTTATTGGTAGATTAAGTCGTTCTTCCCCTCCCTCGCTTCGTTCACGCGTAACGTGTCTCTTGGGCACTGTTGCGTACGGATTGTTTTACTATTAGTAGTAAGTACGTTATGATGTCGTAGTTGGTAAAAAAAAATCCCAAATTTAAACTTTGTACACGGCAAGCCAGAAAAACGGTTTACGACGTGAATTGTTGTGTTAAAAAGGAAACTAATTACATCATGGGTAATTTAAAGCAGGTAAAAATACTACCAAGACTCTGAATAAACATACTAGCAAAATAAGTCACAAGCAAAAGCGAGTGTTATTATGTTAGGTGACTAAAGAAAGCTATGAAAGAAAAATATGTTTCAAAGAAATACACTCAGAACTTAACAATTTTGTGCGCAATTGTACAGATGCGCCAAATTGCCTCCACTAGTTTCGCCGAGCGATCTTAATCCATCGCGCGGCCTATACTAAACTGAAGGTAATTCAATAACAAACTGACTTATAATCTTCTGAGGGATAATCTACGCTCTAAGACCGTCTTCGCCGGTAAAAGGGCTTTATTGAACGCCTACTTGATTGCACTTGTCATTCTAGTATTGGCAAACAAAATAAATAATCTCGTAACAGTGGCACTATTGCTATTATATTGCGAAAGGCGCTTTAACATTACGCAGTCAATTAACCCCCCCGTGGATAATTTTGAATTTTTTGGCACTTGACATATAAATTATCTGTATATGTCTGAGCACCGAAGTCCGAAGGAAGAGAGTTGGAAGTTGTATTAATGCAACCGACTTAAGAAACTTCGTCAGCGCGATTTGGAACAGAAACTGCGAAGTACGTTCGATGACTAGATGGCGCTGGGAGTCCTTAGAAAGTCTAAGTTAGTACTCGTACTGGATGACAGATGGGGCGCTAAGGTCCCCACACACCAATGTGTAGACGGCTAGAAGGCTACTTCTAGTTTTTGTTACTCTGCAGATAAGCCCCTAATTACAAATTGTCATTACAAATACTATAAGTTCATGTAAACCTAGCAATAATCTCAGGCTTGGCAACACAAGTTCTTAGAGGTGAACTAAGAGTCCCTTAGGGATGCTTCCTTGGCAACGAATCCTAACTTCCTAACTAATATTATAAATGCGAAAGTAACTCTATCTCTCTGTCTCTCTGTCTGTCTGCTGGTTACCTCTTCACGAGAAAACCGTTGCACCAATCTAGATGAAATTTGGTAAGAAGATATTTTGAATATTGACGAATAACATAGGCTACTTTTTATTAGGGAAAATCGTATAGTTCCCGCGGGATAACGAAAACCGAAATCTACGCGGACGAAGACGCGGGTAACAGCTATTCTAAAATAAATAAGACACACAGTAGGGTCGTCAGCGTTTATTGGTCAGATGGTGTTCAGTCGGCGCGCTGTCCGGAGTGGCGCGTGTGCGCCTGGTGGCTGCGCAGGCTCTGGCTGTTGAGCTTGTCGCGGCGCGCGGCCTGGGAGCGCGCGCGCCGCGACCCCGCCGCTGACCGGATCTTGTGCCCGCTGTGACGACGCTCTTGGACACTTTCTGAGAAATATTAGAAAAGTTGAAAAACCCCCGACATCGTCATTTCAAAGTTCAATATTCCAAAAACGGGTGAACCGATTTTAATGAACCTAAGCTAAGAACCATCTCGATTACACTAGCTTTCGATAGAAAAAACCGTATCGAAATCGATCCCTCCGTTTGGGAGCTACGATACCACAGACAGATACACAGATACACAGACACACAGATATACAGATACACAGGTCAAACTTATTACACCCCTCTTTTTCGTCAGGAGTTAAACAGATCCAGAGGTAAAATTTATAACACCCCTCTTTTTCGTCGGGGGTTAAAAATAGTACACTTTGATATAAGTGCGGAAAGTATGATATTCTGGACGAGCCCCGTGGTGTCTAGGCCCGAGCCGGGAGGCGAGCGTCCAGACTCGGGACGAGTGAAAATGAACACTTCCGCACGTGTACCAAACAATGTTTTTTAACACATTTGCGATAAAATAACAATGGAACCAAAGGTGGTGAGCCGGCGGGCGCGACCTTATCACCACTTGCCGGGGCCGACTCCGCCGCCTTCCTCCGCCAGCGCCTTAGAAAAATAAATAGTACTAGTGCGAAAAATGAAACTTTCCGCTTTATGACGTAGTTTGTCATTTCAAAGTTCAATATTTCAAAAACGGGTTAACCGATTTTAATGAAACTTAGCTAGGAACCATCTCGATTAAACTAGCTTTCGATTAAAAAAAACCGCATCGAAATCGGTCAATCCGTTTTTGAGCTATGATGCCACAGACAGATACACAGACACACCAGATACACAGATACACATGTCAAACTTATAACACCCCTCTTTTTCGTCGGGGGTTAAAAATACAAGAAGTACCGTGATACCCATGACCTACTTACCATCATTGATCACATCCAAATGTCTTCCCGAGCGCAGCCTCCGAACGTCATGGACTGGGACCCCTTCAAAAGACTCTCTGCTGGCTCGGATCATCTCCTGATAGGTTCCGAGGTACTCCTGATTAAGAGCCGCGTCCAGGAGAGTCTTCCCGAATGATTCGAGGGACAGTCCGAGGGAACGCGAAAACGGCACGTCATTGTAGGCGTGGCGGGCGGTGATGACCTGGAAGGACCAGATCATGAAAAGCCTAAGTATACATGAACTGTAGAGTGCCTAGTGTAAAAATACATCCCGATTAATGAGTTACTATGAGATTAACGTTTCAAATACTACGAGAATGTAATGGGTCTCTCAATTGTAGGTTCACTAATGTTTCAAATCCCGCATTTTTTTCTGAAACTGTAAATATTTAAGGATTTTTATAAAACAAACCTAACCTAACCTATAGGGTTCTACGTGATGGTCCTGAAATAAATCCTGAAATATTTACAGTTTCAGAAAAAAATACCGGCTGTAAAATGATAATTTTGCGAAACGAATCAGTTGTGAAACGTTTTTCGGTGAAATAGGTATGCTACGGGCTTCCTTACTTATGCGAGACCATTATTTCGCTAAAGGAAGCCGTGGAGCGAATGCGTGAGGAACTGAGGAAGACCCACAAGCGCATCCGCTTCGGCGCAGACTGCGAGGGGTGAGGCGACGGCAGTTCGCTGCTCGCGTGAACCCCTAGTAGAGTCGGCCGGCGAGGGATGGGGATCCCAAACCGGCATCAACACCTACGACTCTACCCGTCTAAGGGGAGGATCAAGTGTTGCGATCCTCCCCTAGCGCGGGAGGCAGAAAGAAGGCAAGGGTGGCCGGAGGGCATCGCTGGTGCATCCCTAGGGATCCCCGGTGCCTAGAAACCCGGTAGGAGGGCAATACCGAAGTGGTTTCAGTGGGTATGCTTCCCCCCTTTCTATCCTTTAAGGAGAGGAGGAGGTTAAGAGTCCCACATACATAACCACTAGACTTTCCCTAGATCTGGTGGTAATAGTAACGAGTTTCCACTCCGACAAAAAAAAGGAGAAAGCAGACATAGGATCGTTAAAATGGTAACATTGCCAACACAATACCTCAAGAACAGCCACGACCAGAAGACACAGAAACCACACTCGCGCCATTATTCCGCCTTGGATATTGACCATGCAAGCGGATCCCGATTTGCGTCTGATCTAGGTAGAGAATGCGGCAGAGACTGAATTGTATTGATCAATAGAATGTGATTGTGTACTGCAGGCGAAACAATGATGTTTTGAGACATTCACAAATAGCGATGATGCGTTATACTTACGTTGTGTGGGAAAAGATGCGACCGTTACTCATATTTTGATACCTACATTTTAATAAATAATGCGGGTGAAACTAAGTAGGTCTATAAACAACGATGTCAAACGTGAATCATAAGATCGGAAACTTACAGTTTTGGTATCACGGTCTTCACTCCCTACGAGTAAATCCACGCTATATCCCCGTTACAATAGGGAGCTCTACCATTACAGCTCTACTATCATTTTTCAGCCGAAAAACGTCCACTGTTGGACACAGCACTCCCCCACTGATCTCCATAAGAGCGACCATGAGCCATTATTGGTAACCATCCGTTCCCTGTGACCTTGACCAAGTTCGTCTGTCCATCCAGAACGGCCTTTTATCACTACTCCATCCGTCTCCTGGTCACCACTAAGAATCCTTGTTTTCTTCCTAAATGGTTCGAGCCTTGCCCGCTGCCCATTGCCACTTTAACTTGCTAATCTCTTAGATAGATGTATGTAGATGACTTGCTTTCCAACATCCAAAACTCACTTTTTTTTGTTAGCCTCTACTTATAATAAATGTCCCTTTGCTGGGCAAAGGTCCCTTCCTTGCACGCCCAACTCGTCCTGTCTCTACTTATGTCTGGTCAATCAGCAACCACTTAAGATCGCGTTCAGGTCATCCCTGTTTGGGTTTTGACGACCATCTTGATGCGTCCACTGAGTGGTAACGCGTGCCTTTCTGGCTGCATACGGCACACTTTTCCTTATTTTTACTACTTTATGCCACATATTTTTTTTATTCCTTGATTTTATACAACGAATAAGTATTCAATCGTCGATTTTAGTGATTAATATGTTGCGGATTAGAAATGTAACGATGACTGAAAGATTTTCTATTATAATTTATAATACAACATAAAGTAACAGCTGATATGATAACTAACGTGGTCGGTAGCCACGCGCACGTACATTCGCAAATTATCTCGGGTCAACTGAATAAACAAGAGAAGATCACATCAATATTACGATCCGGATCGCACCGCTTTTGTTGACACCTCGATCGGTTGAGCAATTGGAAAAGCTATTTATAAAGTTTCTGGTGTCAACCGTGTCAACACAGTGACATAATATAAAAATCCCCTAAGTATTCGAAAAAAAACTATTGCATCAGACTTTAACTGGGTGCATAACCTAACCAACTTAGAAAAGTTGAAAAACCCCCGACATTGTCATTTCAAAGTTCAATATTTCAAAAACGGGTGAACCGATTTTAATGAAACTTAGCTAAGAACCATCTCGATTAAACTAGCTTTCTAACAAAAATAACCGCATCAAAATCGGTCCATCCGCTTGCGAGCTACGATGCCACAGACAGTTACACAGATACACAGATACGCAGATACTTATAATACCCTTCTTTTTCGTCGGGGCTTAAACTAGTGAACTTCGGACGGCACAATTCAAGGAGGGCGCACAGGAGAATTAAGGATACGGCTAATTTCGTCTTGACCATGCTAAGTACGCAACTGCCTGTGAGAGACTACCTAGCTGTGCCTAGTAGCGAGGGCTCTGATCTCCTATTCGTTATTTAACATCCCTTACACAAAGTACTTAGGTACCTCAATAAAAAAACCATTAAGTACCTAACCATATTTATAATTTAGTGTTGTTTTCAATAGGTTATGGTTATTATGACATAGAAATAGGTCTTTATTTGTTCAATCTATGGCTTCATATGCGTATGTTGTTAGTGTTGATCTGATTATATATCAGATGTAGGTATTATCAATTCTATTATTTTTCCGACAATCCCATCAACATCGTAATGTAGCGGAGGGATAGAAAATATGCCTACTTGGGAATAACTTTCATAGCAATGATCCACTTATGATGCAATAATACCGTTCTCTGCACAATCATAACAAAGTCAGATCTATCTTCACAAATATTGCATCACAATTAAGTACCTATATGGGGTAGGTAACTAATTATTAATCCTATTAAAGTTATTAAGCATTCCTTGTGGCTGTGTCCACTATGAACTGGATTGAACCAGTTATGCTATTTTCTTGACCCCGAAAGTCTATTTATCATCATTACTTATTTGTGCGAGAACTGGTTAAAATCAGATCGATTCGCAAACCACTTTTAATCGGAACTGGTGGCTTTTTAGGGTTCCGTCGGATTACAGAAATTATAAGGAACCTTTCTATTTTATTAACTCTCAAATATACACTTAGGTTCACCTAAAACTATTATACTGTTTTTGAATTATTATAAAGTTCAACATTATTATGGTCCTTCGAGCCGGATTGACTCGGAGTAAGGTAATGCTTCGGCTAAAAATATAATTTTGTTTTAAGTACCTATATCATTTTGGATAACGACAGATACGAAACACGAGAGATTTAAACTTTCAGATCCTGAGATTCCTGAGACTTGGTCTAGAGAACATTTTTCATGTTTTGGTCCATTTTCTTTCTTCTCTTTATTAATTTTGTAAATACTTAGTGTAAATATGTATACCAAGGTATCTAATGTTTTTATGTTATTATGTACAAATAGGTCCGCTACGGTAGGTACATCTCATATTGACAAGATGGCAGCCAAAATGGTCTGCTGTTTATTATGTGGCAAAATAGTGTTAAACCTCTCGTTCATTCATCATCATCATCATCAGCCTATTTACGTCCCACTGCTGGGCACAGGCCTCCTCTCAGAATGAGAGGGCTTGGGCTATAGTTCCCACGCGGGCCCAGTGCGGATTGGGAACTTCACACACACCATTGAATTGCTTCGCAGGAGTGTGCAGGTTTCCTCTCGATGTTTTCCTTCACCGAAAAGCTCATGATAAATTACAAATGTAATTTCGCACATAAATTCCGAAAAACACGTCTCGTTCATTAACCCAAAACAAGTACAGATATTATAAATCAATCCAAAAACTGACTCCACTGAACCATTAATTGCGAGGTATTTCACGCTTTACTTTTTATCGGAGTATGTTTACAAACTATTGTAAGTAGCCAAGAGGCGCGATAAGACAGTCTTATAAATCTTATATGACCTTTCACACCATGCACACTGACGTCAGCACACTATGGAATATGTCTCATGGGACATAAGTTTTGATGGAACAACTGTTAAACTAGTGATCAGCGCGCTCTTATATGTTCCAATTACACGTGTACTTAAATTACTTATAAGTTTAATTATAGGGAGGGGGAAAGTACGAGTAGGAACTTACTCATTTTCCTAATGCAATTTTGGAGACAACAGAACAAAAACGATTTTTTTTTAGAATTATGTAAGTTATTAAGTACTTACCTGTTTACTTTTCGTACCTGGTGGATACATAATACTTAAATACTTAAATGTAAATAGGTAGATAAAAATAAGCACTAAGCAAGCATAACTAGGTAGAGGTAGCTAGGATGCATATTCTTTTCCTGCTCTAAGATGCCATGCCATCTTTCCGTTATACCAAGTAAAGCGCCTTCAGAAATTGTTTTGGGTCTGTGTAACTTAACAAAACAAATAAGTACCTAGGTAGGTACTTATCATAAAAAGCTTGGCACTTACCTTGGCCCATGGCCCATTGGACCTCTTCACGACCTCTTGCATAATAACGTGGCATAATTAATTAACCTCTCGTATGCGGAAAGTAAAACTGCATTCAAGTCTCTTTTATTTTAATACTTCCTGATTTTGGAGATTGCTTAAACTTGGCACGGATCCGTGTATAAGCATACGAGTGGTTAAGTCTGTAGTTTGTGCTCATATCTTAGAAAAAGGATGCTCAAATAGCCCTTAAGTACGCTTCAGCTGTCAAATCAGCAGCTGTTTTACGTCAATGTCAATTTTTGGCGGGATAACCGTAGCATACATCTTTTTTTAGAAAATACATTTTGTTTGAATTTATTTTAATTTAATAAACCGTAACGACGGCGTTGTGCTATCATGTAATCGATAAGCGATGTCAAAGTTGAAGTGGATCTCGAATGGTTACAATAATAAATAGGAAGGCGGCGAAACGTTCTTACCAGTTCAATTGTGCTCCAACAAGCGAGCAGTGGGGCCGAAGTAAATCTCATTGAACGATAAGTAGTTGTTTTAACAGTCAAAATGCCACCTGTTGCAATACACGAAGAGGTATTTATTGTCAATTTTCTTTGCGTTCACCACATTTTCTTAGCTAATTTACTTATCTCACTTTTTTTTCATAACCTTAACCTTGTTGCCGGCGTTAATTTGTTATGCCAGTGTTGATCAGAATTTGGCGATCAGAATTTTTTTATGCGTCTATATTTTCTCCCTGTCGAAAGTCCTAATGTAATGCTTGCCATAATGTATCACTAGTCGTAACTCATTTTTTCGCTGAAACTATTAATTGTTCAGGATTTTATAAAATAAACCTAACCTTACCTATAGAGTTCTACAGCGTGATCATTAAAAAAAACCTGGATTTTTTTACGGTTTCAGAGAAAAAGAGAGATGACTAGTGATAGATTATGACAAACAATTACATTATGACTAAAAATTTTCGTCGAACCAAAAGGACCCCTTTTTTATAGGTACTTATCTAATTTAAATTTGTGATAAGTATGTAATTATAAGTAGGTATATTTATTATTTCTTTTCATTGTTTCCAGCCACCAAAAACAAAGCTGCGAGTAGCTATTATAGGACAAAGCACTTTCGCTGCTGAAGTTTTTAAGCTACTCATCAAAGATGGCCATGAGGTGGTTGGAGTGTTCACAGTCCTGGACAAGGGCAACAGAGAAGACCCCCTCGGTAAGTTTTGGATGTGATGAATGAGATGTTTTGTGAAATTTGTGGTGAATAGTTTTTATAGAATTAATCAGTTTTATAAAATTACTTAGGTACTTACAGTAATCTTTTTTTAATTAAAAATGGAGAGAAAAAACTAATTATCATAAGTTTATTCTATTCTTATTTGGTATGCCCTCATGATTACCTGCTTAATGAATTTATACATTTATGTACCTACATTTTTTTATAATTTATAAATCACAACATAATGAGATTTGTTTTTTAATATTTTTAAAATATTATATGTAACTAGTAGTTACTAACAGCATAAAGACGCTGTACCATTTATACAAATTACTGGGGTTTTGTAGCAGGAAAGAAAAATAATTACAATATGTATTTTTTAAGTGGCTAAAAGTCCTAGATATACTTAATCATGTACCCAGCCTTGACATTTTGTATAACTTGCCCCATTATACCCAATTCATAGCTGACTTTGAAAAACTACATGCAGCATACAAAACTATATGTGTAAGGTATACCTAGACCATACTTAACTTTAATTACTTATTTGAATATACATACTTATTTCGTTTATTTGCAGCCACTATTGCTGCACAAAATGGAAAGCCAGTGTTCAAATACAAGACATGGAGAATCAAAGGACAGGTTATACCAGAGGTCCTGAAAGACTACAAAACAGTAAGTTTACCCATGCATTAATCTTAATTCAGGGTTAAGATATTTCATAGAATGCTAAAGTGAAAGTTATCTGTGGAGTCGACACTAAGATTAAAATTGAACTCTTACTTATTCAATTAATTCCAAATTTTTATTATATTGTAAATAAAAATAGTAACTAAGTATCACCATCATGTTTAATTATACTGTGAGATTGTGTGTGTGTGTACATAGAATAATAAAATACCTGTTTGTAATCATTTTATTTTTATTTACAATTTGAATTTTTATCATTACTCTACTTGGGATGATGAGTAATAGTTGAATTTTGATGTTATTGTCGACTCTACAGCTGACAGCTGCTTATAACATGAAAAACATTGGAGAATTTCAGCTTTCAATACCTCTTGAGTGTCCAAGCAAGAATTAATATTTATTCTTAACATAAAGAACATGGAAATTTATCAAATCATTCATTAAATGGGTAACAACATTTTTTGAATTTCAGTATTTTAGAACTAGTAGCAAGATACCTACTGTTTATTGACCTTTCATGATTTTTACTCATAATTACCTACTTAACACAGGATGCATGGTTAGCATAATAATTTTGATCTTAATTACCTCGACGTTTCGGCGGCGCTGCAGCCGCTGTGGTCACGAGTAGACAACGAAACGAAACAAAAATCATTACCCATGGTTAAGTCCTGTTTTAAGTACTCAGTGAATAGCATGTTATGTTCAAAAAACCAATATAGTTCGACATAACGGAATTCTCCAAGAAGAACCTAATTAAATGTTAAATTAGTTCAGGAAGATAATCATCCCAATTTCAAGTGATAAAGTATTATAAATCGTATTGTTCCCGCCACCTATTGCTCTCCTGAACTCACCTATCTTTTAGAATACTGCTCAATGTTGTCAACTTCAACTTCAACTTCAACCAACCAACTTCATTAGACCTAAAATCTACTGCTTACTAACTAGCTAGACTCTGTGAATCTACCAATCACAGTGTCATATTTTTTTCACAATCATGTTTCTGCGTAGTTATTTGTCTATTTGTTTATTTGCCTTGTCATGATCGATCCGTCTATTAGCTGCGACCGACCGGTTGGCCACCCCTGGTCCATACACATGACTGATGCATGATCAGCCTAAAACATTATGCCACAAAGTGGAACATCAATCTTAAGTCGTAGTAATAAAGTTCATAGTTGTCGAGAATTGTAAGTGACCTTGAAATATTTTGAAACTTGTTCGATGTTCGTTTATAAATAAGATTCTGTTGCATAAGTAACGGATGTTGGTATTTAAAGAATTGTGTAACAGCTGATAAAATTTGCACTTCGGAAAATATAAGTCGCTTTATTATTTGTTTATAAGTATAAGTACACACTCTTTGTCGGTCCCTTAATTAACTACTCCCCTCTACCGCTCAAAGGTTGACTGGTAGAGATCCCTTATGTTATTTGTACTTGTATCTCACTGTTTGTAACTTGTACTTTTTTCTGTATTTTTTGTACAATAAAGCGTTTACTTATATATGTATGAGATATTTATTAAATGAGTATGTATGGAAAATGACAGTTCATAATATCTTAAACGAAATAACAAATAGGTTTAATTAAACATGTAAGAAAAAAAAGTAATACCTAACTAAAATAAAATTAAAATGTATAGGAACTGGTCCCATAAATACAGAACATTTCCTCGCTGTATCGCAAAGCTGATACGTCTAGCGAGGAAGCTGGAAAATGTTTTCGTTGAAAGAATAAAATATTTTTCTGTTGTCAAACTTTCTAAAATAAGTTGTAAATTTTAAACCAAAACAGTGGTTTGCCATCAAAACTTTTTTAAAGAATAATGCGCGCACGGAGAGGTGCGAGGAAGAAGAAATGCAGAAAGCTAAAATTTATATTTACATAAACTGAATAATTTAATTAATAACGATCTAATTTCGACCACTAGGAGAGCACTGTTTTATGAGTACTTATTACCAAGCTAAACATTGTCCTAATCCTTCTTTCGTATAAAAAAAAAAATTCGATCTTGTGCAATAGAAATTTAAAATACCTATACACTGCTCAAAAAGGGATCTGCTTAATGCGTATGGGAGTTGGAAGTACGCACATAATTGATCCCTAGATATTTTTGTGTAGTTACGAGTGGAAATTACCCACTTACGTAATTCCCATAGTTGTGTTGTATCACTTAACCTCCGCATCTTATCTGTAAAGCCATGGCCTCTACTCCCAAATGATATCACCATGGTTTATTTATAAGAAGATAACTTTTTAGCAATGTTATGAAATACACGTGACACAGTAATACTTATTATCTAGAATTATTTGCCCCATAAATATGTAGCTACAGTAACTTAGGAGCTTTTAAACCGATTTCGGTTGAATTCGTATCGACATCTCTTTCTTTGACACAAAAATTAAGAAACACCAATTGACAGCTGAAGTATTTCTAAAACTCGAATTCTATTGTAACTGCTCACGAACTGTAGTCAAATTTAACTGCTTATTTTGTTATACGACAAGGAAGGCAAATGAGCAAGTGGGTCACCTGATGGCAAGTCATCACCACTATCTATAGACACCCGCAAGCACGGGGGTTTGGAGATGCGCTGACAACCTAGAGAGCTAAGATGAAATTATTCTTGTGCCCGTAATTACACCGGCTGCCTTACTCTCCACACCGGCACAACACTGCAAGCACTGCTGCTTAGCGGCAGGATTAGCGAGTAAGATGGTAGCAATCCGGTCGGACCTCGCACAGGGTCCTACCACCCGCAATCGTCTATTACAGCATACTAACCTGTTTATCGTTTCCAGGTGAAAGCCGATATCAATGTCCTGCCATTCTGCACACAATTCATTCCTATGGAAGTCATCACATACCCCAAGTATCAGAGTATCTGCTACCATCCCAGCATACTGCCGAGACATCGAGGCGCCTCTTCGATTAACTGGTAGGTGTTGTAAAATATTCAATGGTGTGTGTGGAGTGCCCAGTGTGCTCTGATACTAAGAGGAGGAATGGGCCCAGAAATGGGGTGTACCTAAATAGGATGGAGAAATTGTCATTGAGACATCACAGGGTGTCATATGTTATACAGACCCAACTATCACCACCTCCACTATACTATTATACGCCGCTGTCGCATTTCGGATCTCTCTACGAGTCCATTTAGAAACCGACTTAAAAAAAAATTACAAAAAAACATAAAATAATACTCTAAAGCCATGAATTTATGGCCAAGCAGAAATATGAAATCGGTGCTTCATTCAAAGAATATTCCACTCGCAGCGCACCGACTTCACATTTCTGCTAGGCCATAAAACTCATGACTTTAGAGGATTATTTTGTGTTTTTTTCTAAGGTTTTTTTTAAGTTCCAAAACGCGTAGTGGTGGTAGTGATGACAGTTGTATCTGTGACACGAGTTGATTCGTGTGGTAGTGGATCTGACACGTGTGATTGCAGGTGAGCAAATTTAATTGTTTTTAGTTCATGGATATGGATCTCCGCAAAGTAACGCCTTATTCGATCAATGAGGGCTATCGCGAGTCAAAGACCCGCTTTGATCGTTGGTATCGAGTGAGGTCTATCTGTCAATTTCCACCAATCATAGGCCGTAGCTTATCTCTCATTGCTGGAGAATGACGGTTAGACCTCACTAGCGATCCTAGCGGAATTTTGACTCGCGATAGCCTCATTAGCGTAGAACAATCCCAACTGTTGCCACCCTGCAGAATCGCTTGAGGAAGTACTGGCTTGACGGTTCCTCTTAATTGGATATTGTGTGTTCTCTAGTTCGTGTATATATGTATTTTATGTAGTGTATACTTCTTGATATGTATTTATTTATCGTTATGTTATTGGTATGTACTAGAGTGTATCTGTATATCTATGTATGTGTATTTTAAATGCTTTAGTTAGGCAATTAGGTTAATTTCAGGTTCCGGATCCTCTTACTTTTATTTGTATGTCTACTCTTTTTTCTGATGTCCTGTCAATCGCCCGAAGGTTAACTGGTAGAGATCCCTTTAAGGGATAAGTTCGCCTTTGTACATTTGCTTTTGTTCTGTTATCTGTATTTTTTTGTTTTATGTGCAATAGAGAGATATACATATATACATACATACAATCGGCTTCAATAGTAACAATACAAATGGCCGGAGATATATGCCTACAAGCGCGGATGACGCAAGCCATAATCTACTATTATGCCTCCCTTATGAGCAAATCTCGTATAATGTGGAGATGCTCTCTTGTTTAAAAAAGTGGGGTAGGATTGGGTCTGCATCGCCCAGTGGTAGATATGTGAAGGCATTTCGACTACGGGCATAAACGGTCTATTCGAGACAGTCAAGTAATGTTGAACCGTGCGAAAACTAGATGCTGGGCATCCATGTTCTACTGTGTAATTCAATATCACATAAAAACCGAGACCAAAGACGCCAAAACAAAACAAATGACTAAGCACAACTTACGTAAATAGTCTACTCGTGAAAAACAGACGAGCGGCGTACGTTTACAATTTAAATATCTGTCTATCACTCAGCCGAACGACAAAGCACTTTATTTCTTAAAAGAAAAAGTACAGTTTAAATTCACATTGGTGTACAAATTTGCATGTTTTCGCATATGATTTGCATTAACATTTACCATGACGCGAGTAATTTGTCAATACTAAATGTTTCGTGACCTTGCAGCGTAGTTTACACGCGTTTATTTAAGACTTGATTTTGCTCGAGACTTTTCTATCGCGATAATGATTTAATGATAAATCCAATGATAAAACGACTTCACCCCCAAACGGGTTCCAAGACAGCAATCAATATTCTGTTTCACTTAGAGTAAAGTTATACCCTCTAAAGAAATAGGTAACTATTCTGATAAACAAATACCTTAACAACAATTATATTTTTGCAAAACAATAGAACTGAATGAATATGAATGATGCACTAGATTCTTTTGCGTTCATAAGTGTGCTCTGTCGCCTCTGTCACGCCTACCTTTAATAAACTTGCTTTAATGCGCATGTTGCGTACGAGATTCATATTATAACGTCAAGCGGACGCCGCGCCGCCCGTCAGTGTACCAAAGTCCCACATGTTACATCTATAACCTAACCTAACCAACTCAGAAAAGTTGAAAAACCCCCGACATTGTCGTTTCATAGTTCAATATTTCGAAAACGGGTGAACCGATTTTAATGAAACTTAGCTAAGAACCATCTCGATTAAACTAGCTTTCGATTTAAAAAACGTATCGAAATCAGTCCATCCGTTTGGGAGCTATGATGCCACAGACAGATACACAGATACACAGGTCAAACTTATAACACCCCTCTTTTTCGTCGGGGATTAAAAACAATACCCGTAAGTAGACAAAGACACCTATTATACTGATGTTCGAGTTCGGCGTCTAGTCACACATTTACCTACATATAAAAAGTTTGCGTGTAAGAAAGAGTTAGGAGGATGCCTCCCCTTATCCCCCTTTGTGGAGGGAAGTTGTGGGGAGGTGAGTCCCACATAATCCGACGTGTGCGAACCAGCTATACAGGGTGTCCCACGGCTATGCCACATAGAGAGAAAGTACCTTAAATATTGTAGATAGAATGTTTTGCGCTATGAAGACATTCCTTTCTTTTGAAATTAAGTAATACCCTTGTTTCCTCCAGGACGCTAATAGAGGGCGACACCACCTGCGGCCTGTCCATCTTCTGGGCCGACGACGGCTTGGACACCGGCCCAATTCTGCTACAGAAGAGTTTTCCCGTCACCATTGATGACACTGTGGACTCTATTTACAACAAATACTTGTATCCGGAAGGTGAGTTCTGGTATACTATAAGAGATGTGCTGTCTCATCAAATTAGACTTGTTGAAAAGGGATGGATGACACATGCATAATTGACGTAAAATTACTGATAGAAAAGTAAGAAGAAGTCAAATTGTCTCATTTTTACAACTGGCATTGTGACAATTTAAGGTATTTGATGGAGATAGTAGAGTAAATTAGGAACACTGTTTTGCTTGTTGATTCAGATTATTTGGTATCAAACAACACGCAACGCCTAGAAACACTGACGACTAAGCATTAAAATAACCTAACCAACTTAAACCCCCCCCCCCCCACATTGTCTTTTCAAAGTTCAATATTTCAAAAACAGATAACCGATTTTAATGAAATTTAATATTAATAAGAACCGATCGATTAAATTAGCTTTCGATAAAAAAACTGCATTGAAATCGGTCCATCCGTTTGGGAGCTATGTTGCCACAGACAGATACATAGATACACAGGTCAAACTTATAAGAGGGGTGTTAGTTAGTTTTAGGTTGGAGGTTAAAAAAACTATATTTTAGATTTATTTTATCCGAATCCTCTACATGTTAAAATGTAGTTTTTTTTGTTGAATGTGTTTTATTTATAGCATGTTTTATATTCCAGGTATCAAGGCCTTAGCGGAGTCAGTGAATATGGTAGCGAACGGCACCGCGCCGAAACTCACGCAGTCTGAGAAGGGAGCAACTTACGATCCCGCTCTCTTCAAGCCTGAGACGCATCAGGTGAGAAACCCGATTTAAAACAACTAGAACGAATGGGAGTATGTGGGGGGCGAAGGGGGCACACTGCCCCTTCAAGGTGTTGCAGTGTCTTTGACGATGAAGCCGTAAGGGAAATACATCAATCCAGCCGCAAGTACTTAAAATGTTTTAAGTGAACACTACACTTTATTCGTTCTAGAACTTATGACACTTGCAATGACAGCTCTTATTTAAATGAAGTCACAAAAAAACTTCGTTTACAACTTCGCAAAAGCTGTCCTAGAGTCGTGGTAGTCTAGTGACCTTAGCTTCTCAAGGTCGTGAGTTTGAACCCGGACGCGCATTTCTGAGTTTCTTAGGATTCATGTGCGAATTTACATTTGTAATTGATCATGAGCGTTTCGGTGACGGAAAACATGGTGCGGAAAATTGCACACTCCTGCGTAGCAGTTCATTGGAATACGCAATGGGCCCGCGTGGGAACTAAAGCTCAAGCCCTCTCATACAGAGAAGAGGCCTGTCCCCAGTAGTGGGACGTAAAATAGACTGATGATGATGAGAAATTGTCACTGCAAGTGTCATAGACATCATCCTAAATCGCATGTGTATTGTAACGTTTAACATAAAACTACCGTGAGACTCGAACGTAGTGAATTAAAATGGATCACTCACGTATATAAGTCGAGTTTAGCCCGACATGTTTCGGACTGATTCGTAGTCTTTCCTCTGGGAGCGCACGAACCAGCGGTAGCGAGACGCCTACAAGGCGCCGCGGCTCAGCTCGCGCAACTGTCGCACTAAACGTGTCGGGCTAAATTCTACTTATATACGTGAGTGATCCGTTTTATTGCAACATATAAGTCATGCCACTGGAAATCGAACTCGTGGTTGGTAATTGGTAGTTGCTTGCTTTGGGTACTTTTACTGTGATGGTGAACAGTTTAGGCCGTCAAAAAGAGGTAGGTTGGAAAATAATGGCTTCTCTTTATTGCATAATTAAATACTGAATTAAACCGAAAAATAAACAACGAAGCACGAGGCACAAAGATCCTCACGATAACCTTTTTATTTCACTATCAGTCAGCTGGCTTCATACAGGATGTAACAAAATACTCTGTGACGATTATAATAAGGCAAAATTTTATTTGTGTTTCATTTTCTGTTTAAGTCAAAGATTGACAAAATAATAAACAATAGACTCATATCTTTTTTGAAATACAAGCAATCGTATGTTTGTGATCTTGAACTGTTATGAAACAGTAAAATTGATGTTCCTTCTTTAATATAAATATGTTGCGAAACAGATGTAATATTCACAATGACATGCCAATTTAGATTGCATGAACTGGTCTTGTCTGAATGTATGTGAATTGCTTTGCATATTTAACTTGGCGTCGTGTTTGTGAATTTAATTTTAAATTGCCAACAATTAGACCATTTTTGTTACCGACGTTATTTATTAAATACTTAACGCATCATAATTTCTAGATATAGAACTTTTTTCACTGAATATTGTCTAATCAATTTATGCTCATAAGCTTAAAAATTTCTAGAGTGTGTTTTTTTTTAATTAAATTGAAAGTTAAACTGCCAACTTACTTAAAAGTAAAATATACCTTTTAGATATTTTGTTTTGTAGACATTTTGTAGCTACGTTTCATGCGGAAAGTTGTATTTTTCGTACTAGTGCTTTTTACTTTTCCAAGGCGCCGGCCCGCCTCCCCCACCACCTTCCACCTCCGCCTTCCTCCCCCTGTGCGCCGGCGGGTGGTGGTGGGCGGCCCGCCCCCTCGTTGTAATATTTTCGCAAATGTATTAAAAACGTCGTTTAGTACACGTCTTGCGGCTCGATCATAGACACCTCGTGCATAATGACATACTTTCCGCACTTATATCAAAAAGTACTATTTTATTTTTTTAATGGTTTCTGCGATTAAAGATTGGCGGAAGGAAGGCATTGTCTTTGTAGCAGTCGGGACACTGTATAGGTTATGCGGATCCGTCCGGATCGCTACCACCATCTTACTTGCTAATCCTGCCGCTAAACACTGCTTGTACTGTCGTGTTCCGGTGTGGAGAGCAAGACAGCCGGTGTAATTACGGGCACAAGAGGCATTTCATCTAACCTCTCTAGGTTGGCAACGCGTCTGCAAACCCGCCGGGGTTGTGGGTGTCTATGGGCAGTGGTGATCACTTAACCATCAGGTGACCCACTTGCTCGTTTGCCTTCCTGGTCGTATAAAAGAAATCACCGTTACTGTATTATATTTATATTATACTAGCTGTTTACTTCGTCCGCGTAGATTTCGGTTATCGCTATCCCGCGGGACCTATACTATTTTCCCGAATAAAAAGTAGCCTATGTTATTCCTCAATGTTCAAACTATCTCCTTGCCAAATTTCATCTAGATTGGTACAGTGGTTTTTCTGTGAAGAGATAACAAACAGAGACAGAGTTACTTTCGCATTTATAATATTAAGTTCGGATTAGGATTTTATTGAAAGAGGGAGGCAAACGAGCAAGCGGGTCACCTGATGGTAAGCGATCACCGCCACCCATGAGAACCAGCAACCCCAAGAGAGTCACCAGTCCGTTGCCGGCCTAACTGAACCATTGCTTACCCGTTCCCAGATCGACTGGTCCAAAGGTGGCGTGGCGCTCCACAACTTCATACGCGGGCTGGACTCGTCCCCCGGCGCCACCGCGCACATACAGCCGCAGCCCGCGGGCGGCGGCGAGGAAGGCAGCGACGCGACTGTTGAGGTCAAGTTCTTCGGCTCGGGGCTGTGGGAGGGGGGCGACGCGCAGGGGGAGCCGCTGCTGCTGCCGGGGCTGCGGCGCGCGGCCGTGGTGCACGCGGGGGGACTGCTGATCACTGCCAACGACGGGGTCAGAGTAAGTGTTTAAAAAAACTTTTTTTTTTCTTTCCTGTATCTGTTCTGTGTGTGCGTGCTTTTCCTTCACTTGCTCACCGTTTTTCCGACCAACCGAACGACCAAACAAAACAAAAACAAAAAGAAACAAAAAGTACAGCAATTTTGAACATGCCGGTTCAAAATTTCATTTTTAATACAAGCGTTTGTTGCCGACTATACTTTTTGTTTGCTGTACTTGTATTGTTATCTAACTTACATGTCCATACCAAATTTCGAGTCAATCCGGCCACTGAAAGTGAGTCAAATTTTACTTGCAGGATTTTACAAAGATTTAAAAAAAAAAACATTGAGACGTATTGAGAACCTCCTCCTTTTTTGAAGTGGGTTAATAAAAAGATTGTAAAAAGCTCTACGATACTTACTCGATAGAAATCATAACTAGAAGTTTGTCTGTGAATCTTTATTTTTAGCCAAAATGCAGATTGTTGCGTCTCTTCGAGCTGTTGTTAGAAACGCAATGGACATCAGAAAAGTATCTTTAAAGAAGTTTTTTAAAATCTTGAACAAGATTTATAGAAGGACGCGTTTACTAATCTTACACGGCTAACACGACGGAGGCGCGACTTGCGCGAGAGCGACACAGAAGCGCGAGATAATACTACGTCGCGAACCGGTAGCACGACATGTAGCGAGATAGCTTGTCGAGTCGCGTTTATATGTCAGAGCGACAAATGACGGCAAAGTGCAACATAATCTTGAAAAGCATAGCACGACGGTTCGAAGGACTATTTTTAACCGACTTCAAAAAAGGAGAAGCTTTTGACTTTATGTTTTTTTATGTTTGTTAATCGATTATTAATCTCACATTCAATTTCTAGCTCAACGTCCAACGTCTCAAAGTGAACGGCAAGATGATAAACGCCCAGAACTTCTTCAAGTCCAGCGAGAGCAAAGTGGCGTTAGAGCTGACGGCCGACGAGAAGCAGTTCGTGGAGAGCGTCAGAGACGTGTGGAAGGCCATACTGAGGATCGACATCGAGAATGACACGGATTTCTTCAATTCTGGGGCGGGTATGTAAATATTGGGTCCTTGGGGGCTTGGGGCACTTAAAAGCCTATTTCAGAGTTGCAAAAGCGCTTGATACGATGCAACTTGTGACCAAAGGGCTAGTAGTTTTCTGTCTCAAAGAATCAGCATCGCTATTCAGCGAGGCATCGCTGCGCTGCCAGCCTTTTGGGCACCATACCATGGGAGATTTATTTATATTATTCGGACTAATCGTTTTTGAGATATTGAACATTTAAATTAAAATTACTCGCACCTCTGAGTTTTTCATTACGTTACATTTGTAGTTATCATGAGCTTTGATTTTCGAAAATTCCCTTCTTAGTGCACCTCTAGGATACCCAAGGTATATGTTTGCCAAATTTCAAGTCTCTAGGTCCAGTGGTCTAGGCTGTGCGTTGTCTGTCTGTCTCTCAGTCAGTCAAGTCACGATACTGTTTTATAGGTATAGAAGATAAGGCAAGATACTAATAACAAGTACTACTATTGCTACAATATTCAATTTGTCATTCTCATTCCCCAGGTTCCATGGACGTGGTGCGGTTAGTTGAAGAAGTAAAGGACCTGGCGAACCTCGAACTACAAAACGAAGACATCTACATGAACACGACATTCGAAGAATTCTACAACATGGCCGTCGCAAAGAGCCGAGGCGGGTCTGGCGCCAAAGAAATCATCTACGAAGGCGTAGAACTAGACGTTAACAAGATGAAAATCAAATTTGCTACCCAATTGTTTATTAATGGGGAGTTCGTGGACGCTGACAGCGGGAAGACATTGACCTTGATTAACCCAAGTGACGAGTCGGTGATTTGCAAAGTGCAGAGCGCGGGTGTCAGCGACGTGGACAAGGCTGTTAAGGCGGCGAAGGTGGCTTTCGAGGAGGGGGAGTGGTCGAAGATCAGCGCGAGGGAGAGGGGGGCGTTGTTGTTTAAGTAAGTGGCAATTTTAAGATGAAACTACCGAGAGACTCAATCATAGTGAAATAAAACGGGTCACCCACGTATATGAGTCGAGTTTATCCCGACGTGGAGTGTGCGGCTCGCTGCCGCTGGGTCGTGCGCTCCCAGAAGGACTGCGAATTAGTCCGAAACATGTCGGGCTAAACTCGACCTATATACGTGAGTGATCCGTTTTATTTCACTAAGTAGCAATTTTAGTAGTAAAGTTATGTAGTAAATTATAGGAAAATCTACGGCATTCGGCAGCAAATTCTGCAGCAAAATGTACGTCAATTTGAAATGGTCGAATTTTGATAGATTTCATTTTTAATTAAATTTCTATTCACTTTTCTGTTTTTTATTTTAATTAATTTAAGCTCAAGAAATTCGGCCGATTTTACTGAAATTCTGTCGTAGAGGAGTTTCGGTAAAAGCTCCGAAGTTCGGCTATTCCAAATGTCAAAATTTCGGTGCAACTCTAAAAAAATCCTTCGTAATCAGCTAATTTAAGTGCCACATAATTAGCAACAAAAACGCTATATGCCTGTACGTTACTGTTCCCTCCAGACTCGCGGACCTAATGGAGCAGCACAAAGAAGAGCTGGCCACGATAGAGTCAATCGACTCCGGGGCCGTGTACACTCTCGCGCTCAAGACGCACATCGGCATGTCCATAGAGACGTGGCGGTACTTCGCGGGCTGGTGTGACAAGATACAGGGCGCGACTATACCCATCAACCACGCCAGACCCAACAGGTATTTATATTCATGATCTAAATTATCTTTTTGTATTTTTCCCCCATTTTTTTTATTTTACGGTTTTTCCGTGAATATCAATTATACTTTTAAAATACTCACTGAAACATAAATACATAGAAAAAACCAGAAAAATGCCAACCCTGGGAATCGAACCCGGATCTTCGACATTCCGTGTCGCGTGCTTATATACCCTTACACCAAGATTGGCATAATGTTTATTGTTCCATAAGTATTACAAATATAAAGCATTAGCCGTGAAAAATACCTAAATGCGGGTTCGATTTATTCATAAAATTACATTATCATAGAAATAATACGACCCCACACACGCATAAATGATGGCATTCATACGTAATCATCATTATTATGTTCTACAGAGCAGTGTTATAAAAAAAATAACTGACTATCCCCCCTCAAAGTCTACACCCACTATCTTATGCCAAAATAACACCTTTCTCTCTCCAGAAACCTAACGATGACCAAAAAGGAGCCTATCGGCGTATGCGCTCTCATCACCCCGTGGAACTACCCGCTTATGATGCTGTCGTGGAAAATGGCCGCCTGCCTTGCCGCTGGCAACACTGTTGTTATGAAACCTGCTGCGGTGAGTTATTTTTAAATGACAAAAAAAATCAGCTCAGACAAAAACGTGATGACATGACTTGCCACTTGCAGTTTAGCTGATTTTTGTTATTTTAAGACTTCGTTAATTATCCTGCTGATCACTTTTTTTGAAATGCAATGACTGTCAACCAAATCAGGATATCCCTGGTGTGGTATCCACTTATTGAAAAAAAAAAGTGTTTTTACTTGACTGCCGAAGGAAGGTTATATTTGTCGAGCGTATGTATTTTATTTACATATGCCTAATTCTTTACCACGCTCTGCGCCCTAAACCGTTTGTCGAATTTCAACATAATGAGGTGTCATTAGATTCGTCTCAGTTGTGGGAATGACATAGGGTATACATATTAATATGAGTTAATTATTATTGCAGTCGGCTTTTTTTTTTATTGTGGTTTCGTATGTCCTCGCGTTTTTTCCTATCTAAACGAACGCACGATGCAACCTTTATCTTTACCTATAAAACAGTACCGTGACTGACTGACTGACTGACAGACAACGTACAACCTGAACCTACTTAGAGACTTGAAATTTGGCAAACATACCTCGAGTATCCTAGAGGTGCACTAAGAAGGGATTTTTCTAAATTCCCACGGGATAGGGAACTAGCCCATTTTGAAACATTTCGAAGCTGCGGGGCATAAGCTAGTGGCTGATAAACTTATTCCAACTGTCTCCGCAGGTATGCCCCTTGACGGCACTCAAGTTCGCCGAGCTGTCGGCGCGGGCGGGCATCCCGGCCGGCGTGATCAACATCCTGCCGGGCAGCGGCGCCGTGGCCGGCCAGGCGCTGGCCGACCACCCGCTGGTCAGGAAACTCGGCTTCACCGGCAGCACCGAGATCGGTCAGTGGTCCCGCCATCAAAGATTTTTATCACTTATTTAGGGTATTCGATCACTTTACCGACACATTTCACAACTGATTCGTTTCGCAAAATTACCATTTCACAACCCGCTTTTTTTCTGAAACTGTAAATATTTCAGGATTTATTTCAAGACCATCTTGTAGAACCCTATAGGTTATGTTAGGTTTGTTTTATAGCATTCCTGAAATGTTTACAGTTAAAATGCAGGTTATGAAATTATCATTTTGCGAAACGTTTGTGTTGTAAAACATTCGTGAACCCTTATTTAGACTTTCCTCAGACCTCTCCTAGAACCCCGACTAGTTTTCGCTTCGAAAGCGTTGTTGGCAAATTCCTTGACCCAGATGTGAAAATAAGATGTGTTCTCTGAAAGGAGGGACTGGTATCAAAAAATCTAAAGCTAATTAAATTTAACCTTTTTCCAGGCTGTACCAGTGTAGCCGCCTACACAAAAAACTAAATGTACATTCACAATATTTAGTAATATGTTTGTCAATAAATAAAAGACAAGTAACTATTCTAGTTAATTAAATTTGATTTGAATCTTAAATCTTGGTGTTATGGTTGAAATTGTAACTACACTTATGTGATCGATACTATGCCTGAAAAATGGTTAACTGGGTCCACACTCAAACAACTAATCTTCAATCGCTGACATTATTATTATCAATATATTATATGTAGTCTTTAACATTAATTTACCCTCAGGTCAAACAATAATGAAGTCGTGCGCTGCTTCCAACATGAAGAAAGTGTCCCTCGAGCTGGGCGGCAAGTCGCCGCTCGTTATCTTCGAAGATTGCGACCTGGATAAGGCTGTTAGAAACGTAAGTGTTAAGTTTACTTAAAAAAAAAAGTTTGTTTGATTAAGTAAGTAAACACTTCATTATACAGAAAATAAAGACAATTTATACACAAACCATGAAAATGTAACTAAACACTTTATTGTACAAAAGAAAACAGGATAAAAACACACGTTACAACAATCAAATTCGAGTGGATGAATTCGATGGCGAAACTTCGTAAATATACTTTCAAAAGACAAAAAAACCGGCCAAAAGCGTGTCGGACGCGCTCTGAATAGGGTTCTGTAGCAGTTGCGATGAACTATTTAATTGTAAAAGGTTTTTGTCAATGTCTTACGTATTTTTTGTAAATTGGTCAGAGTCAATTTAACCTGTAAAACCTCCTTAGCTGTGATAGTTTTTCACATCACGAAATATAACTTTGTTGGTACAGTACGATTCATTTTCAAATTTACGGATTTTGTAATAAGTATTTTATTTAATACGGCATTAAATTTGAAAAAAAATGAAATAAAGGCGTTCCATCAGTCAATTGTAAACTTTGACTAAGTAATCGTTCTGTAGAGGGGGGACACATGAGTGATAAAAATAAGTCCTAGATAAAAAAAAATACGCGAAAATAAAGAAGACTTCTTCCACTATTACCACTCTTATTGAAAACACATCCAAAAAAGTATAGACAGTAAATCGACGATATTCTGACTCAACCTCGTATATAAACTTTGACAAAATCCGAATAACCACTCTAGACCGCGAACCTAAGGTGGTTATTCCAACTTCGTCAAAGTTCATATACGAGGTTGAGTCAGTACCGTCGAAATGTGACACATAGTTCAACACTGGTCTTTCCCCAGGGCATGGGCTCCGTGTTCTTCAACAAAGGCGAGAACTGCATCGCGGCCGGCCGCCTGTTCGTGGAGGAGAGCATTCACGACGAGTTCCTGCGCCGCGTGCTCGAGGAGACCAAGAAGATCAGCGTCGGGGACCCGCTCGGCCGCGGCACCGCGCACGGCCCGCAGAACCACAAGGCGCACATGGACAAACTTATCGAGGTGTGTGGATGTAATACACCCGTTTTCGGTGTCCTTTGTGTCACCATAATTAATATTATGTTATTAGCACACCCCATTATCAGTGTTGCAGGTTGTCGCTCGATATTTATTTCGTTGTCAATGTGACATATTAGTATACAAAAAGTCCTTTCGAGACCATGGACGCAACGTCGCGTCCGAAACGTCGAGGTATTTAAATTAAAATTTAAATATAAATGTTTTTTACGCTATTAAGTCCCGAGTATCATGATAATGTGTGAAAATCGCGAAAGTTTAAATCAATACATTAATCATTATTGACAAATAAATGACACAATCACCTAGTATGGAGTTACAAAACAGCATAAAACCTCTTTTAAGTCCGTACACTTGAAACATATAAATAAAAAAGTGAATTGTGAAGTTCACATCAAATAGACCAGGTGCGTATTACGTAGGTACATGTCAAGAAAATGTGCAGTGCCATCCCTAGCATTTTCAATAAATCCGCAACACTGATAACGGGGTATGGTTATTAGTTTTAAGGAATTATTTTTATTGTTAGATGATGGCACTCTGGGACCTGAAATAAAATATTTTTCTTTCTTTCTTTTTAATACTGAGCGTCTAGTGTAATCAACGAGTTCAACGATATAGTGAAATGAAACGGACCACCATGTTTCGAACTAATTAGTGGTCCTTCCGCTGCGAATCTGTATCTGTCTGTAGTCGCGCCAGCAGAGCTGCGACGCGCACTGTGCGTCCTGCTGCCGCTGGGTCGTGCGCCCAGAAGAACGGCTACGAATTAATCTGAAACATGTCGGGCTAAACTCGACTTATTAAGTAAATGATCCGTTTATTTCACTATGATTGGTACTCACGGTAGTTTCATGTTAAACGCATAGCATAATGATAATTTAAATGATGCCTACAGTACTGCGAAATTGGCGTGAAAGAGGGCGCGCGGCTGGTGCTGGGCGGGCGGCGCGTGGACCGCCCCGGGTACTTCTTCCAGCCAACCATCTTCACCGACGTCACCGACGACATGTTCCTCGCCAAGGAGGAGTCCTTCGGGCCCATCATGATCATCAGCAAGTTTAGCAGCAAGTGAGTGCAGCTTATTTCTTTAGACTGGAAAAAACTCAGAAAGTTAAGCGAACCAATAATATTAAACGAAGGGTATTCGCAACACATTTTGCCAATCATGTGTAACGTTTTACAAAAGTGGTAACCTACTTTTGACGCTAGTTATTGCATAGGCACTGACTTTGGTCCCATAGAGATCTTTCAAATGACCAGGATTCATAAGTCGCACAATAATTAAATGAATATTTCTAACCATATCGATATGTGATTAAAACTCGAGAAAACGTCAAAATAACAAAAAAGAAGACAAATGAAAAAAAACACATGTAATAACATTTATTGGCCGTATTTATTATGTTTTACTCATAGAAGTTAACACAATTTTAAGTCAGAGTCTTCATCATCATCATTCAGCCGAAAGACGTCCACTGCTGGACATAGGCCTGCCCCAACGCTCTCCGCTCAGACCGGTCTTGTGCTTTCCACATCCACCGCGATCCTCACCATAGACAACTTAATTCGACATCAAAATATACACTGACTCTTAAACTAATACAAAAAGTTACAAAAATTATACTTAAATGATGATGTCAAGAAGGAATTTGACTCAGCATTATGCTGCAGGAGGTGCCTGGTACAGCGCTGGTTCTTAGCATCAAACCAGGTCGTCGCTCTATCTTGTTGGAGGCTTACCGACAGCTCGTTACCCGGTCCGTGACGACCATTCGAGAACCATTGAAGGTTTAGTATAAAAAAAAAACTTTAAACCTTACAAACCCTCCGCAGAAACTTGGACGATGTGATCCGGCGCGCGAACGCGACGGAGTACGGGCTGGCGAGCGGCGTGTTCACGCGCGACGTGTCCCGCGCGCTGCAGTTCGCGGAGCGCATCGACGCCGGCACGGTGTTCGTGAACACCTACAACAAGACGGACGTCGCCGCGCCCTTCGGCGGCTTCAAGCAGTCCGGCTTCGGGAAGGATCTGGGTAAATATTCGCTGGGTTACCCTGATGCGAAGAGGGGTGTTATAATTTTGAGCTGTATCTGTCTGTAGCAACGTAACTCCCAAACGGATCCGGACCGAATCGATGGGGGTTTTTTTTTTTAATCGAGATGGTTCTTAGATAAGTTTCATTAAAATCGGTTAAACTTTTTGTATTCTTGTTTTTTCGGTCATCCCGCTCGAAATTGTTTCTCACATTTCAAACTGAAACGTAAATATACAGAAAGACCAGAAAAAAATATTCTCGAATTCAATTCTAGCGCCATCTCTCGCTTAGTTAGTGAGCAGTATATGTTCCAAACTAAGATGCGAATTCTCGTACAGAGATGTTACATAGATGGCACTAGCGAGTCAGTATTCGCAGTGATTTAAATTAAACTGAAACGTGAATAAATTGCTCGGATGGCGGTTGATAGCGCGACACCGCGGTATGGTGGAGGTCCTGGGTTCGAATCCCAGTTAGAGAATTTGTCTTTCTGGTCTTTCTGTATATTTACGTTTCAGTTTGAATTTTGAGAAATGAAATCGGTCCAACCGTTTTTGAGATATTGAACTTCGAAATGAAAATGTCGGGAGTTTTTCAACTTTTCTAAGTTGGTTAAGGTATTTATTACACTATCCGACGTATAACCACGTGAGCTGTTGCGCGAACAACACCGAGTACGAGTCAAACGCGACAGACGGCGCGACGAGCGGTTTTCTTACAATGTATTGCAATTAAGAAAACCACCTACCTATTGAGTCGACAGGTTAAAGGTACTTTGATAGCGCCATTATTATTAACTAAACCATTTGTCAAGCACTCCAGACTTTTCCCGAATTTACGTATTCAAATATTAATAATTTATTGTTTGTTTCAGGTCAAGAAGCGTTGAACGAGTACCTCAAAACGAAAACTGTTACCATTGAATATTAATGCTTTAGTATATATTACAGTTAAGTAGCGTTTAAGATGTTTAATATATCAATAATATTAAAATAAGATGATTTGTATATAAATGTTTTTTCGCATTTTAATGCGACAAATGTTTTGAAGATAATATTGACCGTGCCAAAAATATAAAGCATTATTTTAATATTTTGTTTTACTGACACTCAAAGATATTTACAAAATGTATGCATTTACCTAAGACTCAAACAGACCGTCAATAATTAAAATTGCCAGTTTTTATTCAAATATATTTATTTTTTATTTACAAAACATGTCAAAGGGTAACACTTATAATTACAATACAAATTCATTAACACTATGACGGCACTTATTTGGGTCAATCAACTTAAGAAGATTTTCTAAGGCACCACTCCATCAAATGTTAGGAGTTTCGACAGTTATATAGTCGTCCCACGATAACTCTGCAACGAACTGACAACAGTAGAAATCTAAAGTTTGTTTATGGCAACACTGATTTATAGTCAAAGTTTTGAACTTTTGATTAGATTTAAACACAAACAGGTCATCGTTCATCCACCATCGACCATTAAAATACCTCTCAAATTTCGTTTTATAGATTTTTTTACCGTACAATGACAAAACCTACTAAACACTGGCAAAATTGTCCTCCAATGGACAGAGCCATATTTAAAAAAAAAACAGCGACTTTTGATTACTACTATCATTATTATTTATAATTAAAGAAATGTCTGAATGCCATGAAAAAAGTATTAAACCACAGCATGATTTTTCTGGGTTGCCAATTAATATCTTATGCAGAGTTACCGTGGGACGATTATATGCCAATTCCTTCATGCTTCACTTCCTAAGCATGCAACTCCTGACGTTTGATGGAGTGATGCCTTAGAAAATCTTATTTTAGACGAGTTAACAGGGACATCTGGCAACGAGCGGCAATTAAGTAATTGACCCATTAACATTTCAACATGTCTTTTGAGAGTAAATAACTCACTAAGGTCGACTTGCACCAACCTAGGTTAGAACTTAACCCAGGGTTAAGTGGACGTATTTGTATCGTCTGACAATGATAGAGTATGGCTACTGAAAGTTGACCCAGCAAAAAGGCGTCAATTTTGAAAAATCTTGAATTGGTAACACTATGTTTATGTCCAGAGGATTTATGGTTGTGATCCTTTTACAATTTCACTTTCACCTGATTAATTTTAATACAATCAATTTGCAAGAACCTGTTTTAAAAAACGAGCAGACTTTAATAGCAAAAGGCGTCTCAACAGATAAAATAAGTTCAAGAGATAAAATGAGAGACAAGCTACTGGCCTATGATTGGTGGAAATGACCGATAGACCACACACAAGGACGTCAAAAGCGACTGCTGAATGACGACATCGTTGTTGCAGGCATCTCACCCCAAGCACAAATATTCGAATCCTACGCAACGTAATCGCCAACGAGAAATTTTGGTACCAAATACACTCACGGGGGCGCTGTTCCAAACGTCATACAAATTTTCCCAAACGTTACTAGGCATTTTCAAAAAACTGTGTACCCTTTTTGCCAAAAGAAGTCCTAAAGGTTTCCATAGAAAATTTATTCAGTTTTGTGACGGACGGTCTATATAGATTGTATGTAAAAACGCGTCACAAAACTATAAAAAAAATGCGGGACACTTTTTTTATTATTTAAATAGATAGTCCTCGTGATTCTGAGCAGAAATCATCCAAAAATTGTTAGGTCATCCAAAAAAAGTAAAGGGTACACAGTTTTTTGAAAATGCCCTACTACTCGATTACGTTACGTAGGGTTTTAATGGCGGTGCCTGGGGCACCGTAGTTTTAGAGTATGATGACGTCACCGGCGTCCAAGGGGGCCCCGGGTCAGTGCGGGCGGCCCTTCTGCACGAGGCGGACCGTGCGGCGCAGCAGCACCGGCCGCGCGCCGCCCGCCGCCCCCGCGCCGCCCGCGCCCCGCGCCGCGCCGCCGCGACGCTTCGCCACTATCACCCGAGTGTAGTTCAGTGCGCGTCCGCCCTGGAACAAAACATACACTTATCAATAGAGAAGTACTTTAGTGAAGAACAGTAAAACGCGATACGGAAGCAACATAATAAATTGCACAAAACTAAAAGCTTTTTAATCAAGCATCATGAAGTGTTGGTGATGTTACGCACTCTCGGATGTCCGCTTGTCACAGTAACGCTCGGACTGCCACTCGTGTCTGCAACACAATAGGTACTCGATATCAATCAACAATAGTCATCGGAAATTGTCATTTTTCTAGACATTAGTAAGTACTTGATACTTAGATAAAGATGGCATCAAACGCAAATAGCAAATGAAACACGACGACAGCTGAAAACAGACGCAACTGTGCAA
This sequence comes from Clepsis dumicolana, assembly GCA_963691665.1. NCBI lineage: Eukaryota > Metazoa > Arthropoda > Insecta > Lepidoptera > Tortricidae > Clepsis > Clepsis dumicolana. Next base: position 4,774,936 of record OY829525.1, read on the forward strand.
GAAACGTGCAATTGGGTTGATGACTGAAGTCAGTATAAAATCATTTTACATTTACATATACATATGAAGAAGCTACAGAAAACACTCGTAAAAACTGATGCCTCACTTATTTTTTTATTTAACAAAAACTTATAGAAGGAGGCAGTTTGATCACTGAAAATTATGACGTCATAGTTGTTGGCGACTGGCTGGAGTTTGTCTATGGCTCGGCTCCAAATTTATGCTCCCCTAAAAGCGCAGTGCCTTTGGTATTCTTTTAGTTGCGCTGTCAGACTGACACAGATTGTAGATTTGTGTATTTGTCAATTAATATTGTAAATGAATCACGTTTAATCCATAGCAGAAGTGTGTCCTTATTCGCTCGTCATCAATAGTTCTGTATCTATGTAGTTTGTATTGACAAACTTCATACTAACCGATCTTTTTGATATAAAAAAAAATTTGCTGATTTGACCAACTAGGCATCATCCCCATCACGTCACGGGCGTAGCCAGGTTTTAGTAACGAGGGGGGTTCAAGAAAATAATAATGTAGGTAATAGTTAGTAATCAATGAGATATGCCGCACGCCTGTTCTTTTTTTTTAATTCTATGAATGTTAATGTCTGACCTTTTCGGGGGGGTTTGAACCCCTAAACCTTCCCCCTGGCTACGCCCGTGATCCCCATTTACAGTACCAAAAGCTTCATTTCGGGAATAAAAACTACAAATTGGTAAGTTGGTAGGTACTTTACTCACCGGGTCTCTTGACGACGGGGGTGAGGGGCGCCAGGGGCACGAGGGGCGCGGGCGGGGAGGGCTCGTCGTCCGCGAACACTATGGGCAGCTGCATTATGTCCAGCTCGGGCTCGGGCGCCGGCGGGGCGGGGGGCGCGCGGCGCGGGGGCGGCAGCGCCAGGGGGGTCGCGCCGGACCCGCGAGACACGTAGCGGGTCTGCTCGGGGACTATAGGTGACAACCAACTTAGAAAAGTTGAAAAACCCCGACATTGTCATTTCAAAGTTCAATATTTTTCTTAATAAAATTACGATGACATTATAATTATAATTACGTATAAATAAATGGGTTGTATTCCTCAAAGACAATGTTATTAATATAGACCGAGTGACTAAATCCCTAACCTCAGATTTTCACATGCCTAACTTGGCTGAACATGTCATGGGAAGCAATAATATGTATACTAAGACCTTATGTAACCATATGTTCATTGTGAATAAATAAACATTTCATTTCATTTCATTTCGAAAACGGGTGAACCGATTTTAATGAAAGTTAGCTAAGAACCATCTCGATTAAACTAGCTGTCGATTAAAAAAAATTGTATCGAAATGGGTCCATTCGTTTGGGAGCTATGATGCCACAGACAGATACACAGGTCAAACTTATAACACCCCTCTTTTGTATACATCTCAATTGTGTCTATAATACTTCTCGGGGGTTAAAAAACAAACAAAGGACCTGTTGTATGTGTGAGTAGATTCATAAAATATATCGACGACCGGACAGCCTAGTGGTTAGAGACCCTGACTATGAAGCTTGAGGTCCCGGACTCGATCCCCGGTCGGGGCAGATATTTGTATGATGAATACGAATGTTTGTTCTCGGGTCTGGGATGTTTAATAATAATTTTAATATATATTTATCTATCGTATGTTTATCCGTTGTGTAGTACCCATAGTACAGGCTTTGCCTAGTTTGGGACTATTGTCAGATTATATTTATTTATTTATAAATTTGTATTTACCGGCTATAGGATCCGGTGCTTCTCTCAGTAAGCCTCGAGCACTGTTAAGATAAAATAAAATTAGAAGCTGAAACGGCGTACAGGCAGATCTAAAGTTCGTTTTTTAGAAGTTCTTTAATTTGTGCAGGTATCGTTTTGAATTCGGATAGAAACGTAATTCGCATTTGCCCATTATCGCGATTGGATAGCATGCTTAGTATGAACTCACGCGTGCAACGCCCGTCGTTCTTCGGTGAGCTCGCCGGCACCTGTAAATAAAAATAAACATTTACATTTATATTACAGAGGGGAAAGAATAATGTTACTTGTCTGACTTATGATACCTGTTTTTCTGTAATCTCCTTGTACTGTTTTTGTGGTTTTCAATAAAGAATATTTGTATTGTATTGTATTGTATTGTTACTTCATTCTACCCTAAGACGGTAGAACAGTTTACCTTTCTTTGGGGTGCGGTGTTGCGGCGGCTCCCCCTCGGCAGCTTGCATCGCCCACCGGACGCACTCGTCCTGCCAATTTTAAGATTATTATACATTTAATTTTAATAAATTAATAAATTTAAATACACAGAAAAAAAAACAGAAAATATATTTAACCCCGGGAGTCGAATCCGGATCCTCGACATTCCGTGTCATATGCCACATCACAGTTAGCCCTAACAGGGATGTTGTAAAAAAAAATATAAAAAAAAAAATACATACAGTGGAACGTAGAACCTCCTCCTTTTTTGAAGTCCGTTAAAAAAATGCAAAAGATACTAAATTCTGATCATGAATCTCAAGATTACTTATGTTGGCAAACACATGAGTTGTACTTTTTATTATTTAAAAAGTATGGTTTGGTAATTTATTCAACAAAAACAAACAATCACAATTTTTTTTTTTTTCAGTTAAAGTTTGATTTTAGATTGAAACCGATTATTTTTTAATTTAACCACGGTCATTGATAATAATAATTAAATCAAAGTCTTCCGCGGTCAAAAACGGTTGTGAACTGCTACGACGAATGAGTAGCTAGCACTGATAACTTCATTCTATCAGGCACTATCAAAGTTTCTAAACTTAGATGTATAAAATTATAAATACAACTTCCAACTCTCTTCGCATCTCGGTCCCAAGCTTATGCCCACACCACGGACCAACCACCCTCTGGACACCAAATGTCAGGGCGAACGTTTCCGAAACGCATATGCTCATTTGCAGGTGCAATAAATCTCTCTAGCCTCAAATCGCGGCTCACTTTCGACCAGATGACAAGCGAGATGACAAGCTATGAACCAATCACGACGCATTCCCCCGGCCCGCTCACCGCGGCTTTTTTCGTAATGACCTTCCAAGTAAATTATAAAAGATGCGGTGTCCAGAGGGTGGTTGGTCCGTGGCACATAGACAGAGGTTATCCTCTGCCTGGAGAGAATTGTGGCCTTTTAGCAGTGACTCACCGCTATGGCAGCATCCAACGCGGCTTGCGGCACTCTTAGTTTCCGCCGCAACCTCGCGGGCAGCCGCAGCGCGTCGTCCGCGCCTCGCACTTCAACCACACGCCGCGCGCCGCCGCCGGAGCCCCCCGCGAGTAGTTCGTAGGCGGCGCCGCGAGCGCACGACGCGCCTGCGCTACCGACTACTATGAGTAGGGGGAGGTCCAACTGAAACAACAGTGGCGCAAAACTCATCAGTTGCACGAAGTACATCGTACGGTATTTTTAACCCGCGACGAAAAAGAGGGGTGTTATAAATTTGACATGTGTATCTGTGTGTCTGTGTATCTGTCTGTGGCATCATAGCTCCCAAACGGACCGATTTCTATGCGGTTTTTTTCAATCGAAAGCTAGTTTAATCGAGATGGTTCTTAGCCAAGATTCATTAAAATCGGTTAACCCGTTTTTGAAATATTGAACTTTGAAATGACAATGGCGAGGGTTTTTCAACTTTTCTAAGTTGGTTACGCTGATGCGTGACCTAAATATTCGCATTTGTCGCATCTTACTTAGTAACTAATAACCTAAATGATAGAGTGAGATTTCTTTGTGTAATTTATCTGTGGTGATGTGGTCACGTATTGTAAACTTACAATTATAGTTACAGGCGCCGCGTGCAATAATGTAGCAAAAATAATACTTTTTACCAGACTGCGAAAGGCAAAGGAGGGTATGTTTAACAGCCTATGTATGTATGTATGTGTTTGTTCCTTTGTGACACTATAGAGACCGAACGCGTTAGCCGATTTTAATGATTCTTTAGTCAATCGATTCGTGTTAATCTTGCGAGTGCCACTAAAGACACATACTGTGAAAAATAAAAAGTCGACAAACTATATCAAGTGGGGTATCATTGAATAGGTATTTGAAAATCACCTTTAGGTTTCTTTAATTTTTATTTTTATTTTGAGTGACCGTTTAGGATGTATACCTACCTAACTGTTTAAAGTTGGTTCGCAAACATTTTCAGTTTATATGACTAAAAAGCTTTACTTAAATAAAACAAAATTATTTAAAAATAAAAAACCCGACTGCAAAAAGAATGAACTAAAAAGAGAAAATTTAGCTCATTATAAGTAGTTTATACATAGGTAGCTTGAATATTATAAGGAGTGCGGGCGGGAGCAAACAAAAATGACGAAAGAAGCAGCTGTAACATGCCCCCGCCTGCACTCCTTATAATCTGCCCCTAACTACGAAATTCGAAAATCGAAGTTCGTATCGTGTCGTCCCGCTCAAGCTAATATTATTTAATACGAGAGTGAGCGGGATGGCACGATACGAAGTTCGAATTTTGCACTTCGTGGTCGGGGGGCTGCCCCTAAACTACGAAATTCGAAGTTCGTATCGTGTCGTCCCGCTAACTCTCGTGTTAAATAATATTAGCTTGAGAGGGACGGCACGATACGAAGTTCGAATTTTGCACTTCGTGGTCGGGAGGCTGAGCTTATAATATTTAAGCTACCAATGTATAAACTACTTATAATGAGCTAGTTTTTCTCTTTTTTTTGTTTTTGCAGACGCGTTTTTGTTTTTTAAATTCAACTCAACCTAACAACTCAACTACTATAATGCGTTAATGCGACAATAAAGAGTAGAAAACGAAAAAAAAGGAACCAACATTTTTCCAAGGAACTTTCACTAGAGCTGGAACAAGATCTACAAAGAAGTGTCAGGGCCCTGATTATTTGACCTTGAAAATGAATAAAAAAAAGTGACAAGCACGATAGGCAAGGCCGCTACTTTCTCTTTCTGATTATGGTGACTAGGCTATCGTAGGACAAACAGGACCACAAGGGCTTTTTAACCGACTTCAAAAAAGGAGGAGGTTCTCAATACATCGGATTACTCGCAGACTGCTTTACCGATTTGGATTTTTTTTTTGTGTTTGTGTTCTAGTTGGTCTCATTGTCACCAAGTCAGGATCTGATAATGATCTCATGAGGGAAATCAACGGCAACCGTCAAATTTTTTTTTATAGGCATGTACTTAGTAAGCGGTGTGTTTCATATATTTTCTAAACCTATATAAAGCATTTCCGTCTGGTAGTCAAGTCAAGTTAATGAGGTGATGATGGAAAGTGCAGTTAACGGTTAGGATTTGGAGGATAATTCCATAAATACTAAATAAACATGAAGTTCTAAGTTTTACGGTCTAGCGGGCGATGTTAAGTACTTTTTTTTGTTAAAAGATTTTTAACCGACTTTAAAAAAATGTGTGTAAGTATATACACCGATTGCTTACTCTGTCAATTGTGGACCGATTTTCAAAATTCTTTTTTTATTCGAAAGAGTATACTCCTGAAGTGGTCCCATTGTCACCCTTATGATGTGATCTCAGGGAAATCGAGGGCAACCCAAGGAACTTACACTAAAGCTGGAACAAGATGTACCAAGAAATGTCGGGGCCCTGATTATTTGACCTTGAAAACGAATTAAAAAAAAAAGCGACAAGGACGATAGGCAATTGCGGTACTGTCTCTTTCTGATTATGGTGACTAGGCTATCGTAGGACAAACGGGACCACAAGGGCTTTTTAACCAACTTCAAAAAAAAAAGGAGGTTCACTGTTTGACCCGAATGGCATTGACCTGAAATTTAGTATGGGTATGTAAGTTGGATGACAATACAAATACAGACAACAATAAACACATTCGACAAAAAAGCTTGTGTTAAAAAATATTTTTAAAGCAAAATTCATTTTCAAGTATTTTCTCTTTGAATGCCTATGTCAATAACATTATGTCGTAATCGTAACTTAGTAAAATAGAACTTTTTGATATCAAAAACCTTTAAATCCAACCATATTCGAACATTCAAAATTGGTTCAGCACTTTTCACATTATAACCGAACTTACATTTATACGTCTGTATAGTCACAAAAACACACGTGTGATCCAAATACATTTACATTTATTATTATTATAAATTGCAAAATAAAATATTATTATGTAGTTTTTAATTGCCTTGTCGTGGCCCGTCTTCCCAGATGTTTGAACGTGGTCACCTCTATTCACAGATGCACACAAATGTATAAAACTACCTAATAGGAGTGAGTTGCCAGCTCCTAAAAACTTTACCCCTAAGCTGAAGTCAAATGCCTACGTCTTAGATTATTATATCCATTATTTTGCTAATAAGAAGCTTGTCAACCTTTGCTGATACCATTTTAGTTACTTTTCTTTTTTTAGTTATTAACGACAAGACGTGAGCGATCATTGGTCTGTGCTGAAATACCAATTACCAAACTCCTACAAATCCACTAATAGTGGTACAATATTTTATGTTAGCCACACAGAAGAAGTTAGAAAGAGATAGATCCGCTCTTGGTGACGTCCTTTTCACACTTTTTTTTTAAATTCCAAGTTTAGGCATGATCACGTTTGTGTTAGAGATATTATTCCAGCTCAAGTATAACTTCCTTGCATTTTCATACAAAATTGTTGCCATATTCAAGCACTTTGCGTAAATAATCTGACAGATACGAAGAAAGTGGCGCCCTCATTTAATTTCTACTCTTTATTGTCGCACTATACCACTTGACACTATTCCACATCCAAAGAGCAGTGTAATATACTCACCCATTATCACCTTATCGGAAGGTATCTCTTAGTAGTCTGTGATCGGAAGATACTCTATTTTGTGCAAATGGCAGCAGATGTCAAATCTACTTTGACATATAATATAAAGGTGCGTACGAATTAATGGCAGTCTCAGGCACAGAGTACCTTTTTATAACTGAGATAGAGATGTCACTTCAACGTTTCGCACACAGCGAAATCTGGTGCTTTGTGACGGCAAAATATGCGATGACGTCATTGACGTCTAGTTTCCTAAATGTTAAAATAATTTACTTTGAGCAATTGCTATTACACCATGTTCTATTATATACATTAGAACATGGTGTAATAGAAATTGCCCAATTCCCCGTTTTGATGAATTTGATAATTATTCAGTGCTTTATTTTTTACACATTTTCTTTTTATCAGGCATTCCAACTCCAACTTAGACACCCGGTGAATGTGAAAAACCACAGATTAGAGAGATAATCGCGGCCATTATTCATTCGTTCCGTTCCACTTATACCTTCACTGTACGTTGTTTTTAGTCAATAAAAAAATCTAAATAAATATCAAAACCTCCTGAATTACTAAAAATCCAAGTTTTCGCCCCATTTTACTAGGGTTTACTTGCAGATATGATACGTTAACTCAACCAGTGTCCATAGAATATTCTATATAATATTTTAGCGTAAGAAAAACTGATGCGTGTAATGATATTTTAGATAAGACATTACTATAATTAAAAAAGGTCGATGTTACCAGTGCTCACAAAATAATTAATTAGCATAAACGCATTTTTAAACATGGAAAGATAAATGAAAGCATTTATTAAGCGAAAATAAAATATTTATTCCAAAATTTAAAACTCCAATATAAACTATATTGATATTAGCACGACCTATCGACGTGTGACAACAACTTCATGTCTATAACCCAACCAAATAGAAAATTACTTAAGTATATAATATACTATACAATGTAACTTGAGTGACTACTGAAATTAGCTGGACAACGAAGTGTACATTTTGTTCTAAGTTATACCACCGTGGTCTTAGGGTGAGGCACGCACGGCTCGCTCATTTGCTGAAATTCGTACGCGCCTCCCGCAGTGTTGTCACATCTACCAACTTTTTGGTAAGTAGATCTACCTATTTTGCCTTCGTTTTACCTATCTACCATCCTCGGCCTCAAAACTACTTATTAGGTAGATACCTAATTTTCAAAATATTACGATTATACACAATCCTCTCTAAAAGTGTACTGAAACCGTTTAAAACAGGACAGGACTCGTTAAGTGTGTGTGCAGTGTCTGTGCACGTTACACAATACAATTATTTACACAGGAACATTGACATCTGTCACAATTACAACTGACAGTCTCGCGTCACATTACGTCCCGCATTGCATTTTTTTTTATAAAATAAGTTTATTGTTGAAAATTACTGAATTTTACACACATTTTTAATCATTAGGGATGTTCTAAAATTGGGTGGTAGATCTACCTATTTTCCAGGTTTCATTCTGCCAATTTCTATGAATTTTTGCATCCTGTTCTACCATTTTGCCAAAATTGTATGTGAAAACACTGGCCTCCCGCACGAGCATTTTACGGCGAGCCGCCGCCGGCCGAGAGTGAGTCGGTTTTTTGACCTTGTTCAAAGGTGCCTCGGTGTGCGTGCCTCGAGTAGTATGGACGCTTTTTATAACTAGCTGACAGTTGACACGACCAAACCTGTTTGCATGCGAGGCACGTACGAATTTGGTTTTGAGGTTAAATCACGTAGTGGAGCGAGTTTATTTAGTCAGAAAGATAATTAAGTCATTTAGTTTGGATACTGCGCAATGGTGTGGGACAACGAAAAATGTATCTTGCTCATACAGTTGTATAAGCAAAAGAAAATTTTGTGGAATACAAAAAATGTAGACTATTATAACAGAAATCTAAAACGAGGTGCTTGGAAAAAAATATCAGCAGTATTAGAGGAAGATATAAATGAAGTTAAGAAAAAAATGAACTCACTCTTGGGATCATTCAGGAGAGAACGGTCCCGGGAGAAAAGAAGTCTGATAACAGGTTCAGGTAAAAACATAACTTTATTATTCAATACTTAACGAACGAAATGCTTCAATTCAAGTACAAACGTGTTTAAAGTGGTGTATATTTTATTACAGCAACAGACAGCGTTTACAAATCAAAGTGGTTTGCCTATGAATACTTGTTTTTTATTCTTGACAAGGATGATCCACTTGATACAACAGATACAATTATAACTATAACAGTGAGTACTAATCAATGATATTTCTAGTAATTGCTTTGCCATGGAATAGCACCGTTTGTTGTTAAGTGACTAGCTAAATGGCAGCGTATTTCTTCAGCACTTTCTCGGCCGCGTCTAGGCCGCGTCTAGCCACTACGAACAGGTATAAGCGAAGTTGTCTTGGATATCCTCTCTCCATCTTCCTCTAATTATTTGGCCATTCATTTTAGAGTCAAAACTGCCAGGAGAAGTATATAGGTTAACAGAGCTTCCATTACGTCTCCGTAACAAGTAGTGTAAATGTAAATACACTGTTGCGAAAACAACTTTTGTGGCTGTAATATATTCCAATAGCATCAGTTTTTTTTTAACTCTAAATACAGTACTGAGAATATCGAATGCATTTTCAACCACTCTTCGAGCACACATGCACATATTTTGTAATAAAAGATTCTTTCGATACTGCTTCTATTTGGTGTGCCTTGAAAAGGTTTCATGGTATATTCATTGAGACTAAAAGCTTAGTCTGCTACTAGGATACTTCGGTTTGATATGGTGTTTGTAAAATGTCATGGTTGTGTATATGCAAAGATTTCTGTTCTAATTTTTCATATAATTTTGTGTTTTTGAACACTCAATCTAGAATTCGGCCCTGACAGGCAAAATCTACAATACAGAACATTGTAATTAGCATCAGTGACAGTCAACACAACACAACTAGCCTTATGAGCACGCTGCCCAGTGACATCAATCAGGACTGTCTTTTAAAATGCTACAAGTTACAATTTACAAGTGGAAGTCTCATTCTATCCCTTTTGTTAGAAAGAGACTTCCGCTTGTAAATTGTAACTTGTAGCTTTATAAAACATAGCCCTGGGCGATATTTGTATATATAGATTTTTAGGTATACAATAAGTTTAAGTTTTTTTTTACTCTGTTTTCATGGGTACTAATGTATTTCTATATATTTTTAGTTAAATAAATGGCATACACAAAACCATGCTGAAATTGTTTTTGTAGTTGAAATAAGTATTGCGAAGAAGAATTGACTGGTGCTTGCAAAACAACATGTTTTCCATCCATTGCCAAGCAGCAATGAGGAAAATTAAATTTTTCTTCAAATTAGTAGAAATTCTTACAACCATTTTTTTTTCAGGAAGAGAATCCAAAATCTTCATCAGGTGTGCATATTGATGATGATAGCCGAAATATATCAACGAAACAAGCAAGAGTTTCAACACCAGCCACGGTGCCTTTTGTACACAGAGCCAGAAAAAGAAAGGCGGATCCTGTGTGTGATGAAGCAATGTCTATACTCCGACAAGCTTCTCAGAAAAGTGATGATTCTTTTACAAGTTATGGCACATATATAACTAATGAGCTTAAAAAACATGACAGCGTGACAGTTGCAAATATTAAGTATGCCATAAACAATATTCTTTATCAGGCTGACATGGGTTACTACAAAACACATAATGCCACTAAAGACCACCAACATTATCCATCTCCTAGTAACAACAGCTCCAGACCATCTACTGAAACATCGCAACATTCCTATGTTACAACACCACCTCACAACCGCCTAACAACACCACCAGCACACAATGATGATGATAAAATGATAATCTTTAATTAAAATAAAATTGAATAACCAAAGCAGGATTTTAATTTAATTTACCTTTACATATTCCTTTAGTAGGTGAATCAATAATATCATCACATACCTGGCACTATCATGCTTAAAGATTGTTTTGAAACCTTGAAGACATATTGTAAGTTAGTAGAAAACAAAGAGCAATCATAATCATGAAACTTTCTTTAAGTCATATCGGTTTCCGAAATTTTGTCAGGTTGTCCAAAAAAATTTGTGCCATTAAGCAAAACAAATACCTATTCAGTCTGTACTTGACATACGATGGAAATTCACTTTCTGATGTGCCTCATTTTCGAAAGTAATTTGGTGAAGTAAATGTGCACCATATGAATTGCGATTTTTGTATAACAGTTTCATCCACCACCCAGGTGGATTTTTCTTTTTCCTGTTGACAATACGGTGAATCACGATAAAAGCTGTGAATCAGCTGTGATCGCGTTCAACGCCATTTTGTTCGACACACAATGGCGGTTCGCGGCGAGCACATTGCCTCGCCGCACAAACAAATGCTCACGAGCAGCCTCGCCGTGCGTGGCGAGGCTGCGTCGACGTGAGCGGCTCTAATTCGTACACACCTTAGGTAAACAGGTACAAAATACTTACACGTCAACGGGTCCGTGTCGCCTGATGACGTTTTGGCGTTTTGCGTTGGCCGGCAAGATCGCCTAATCTAACAGTTTCAACTTCTTTTTGTGGGGTTTTTAACCACCGACGTAAAAAGAGGGGTGTTATATGTTTGACCTCTATATGTGTGTGTGTGTGTGTGTGTGTGTGTGTGTGTGTGTGTGTGTGTGTGTGTGTGTGTGTGTGTGTGTGTGTGTGTGTGTGTGTGTGTGTGTGTGTGTGTGTGTGTGTGTGTGTGTGTGTGTGTGTGTGTGTGTGTGTGTGTGTGTGTGTCTGTCTGTGGCACCGTAGCTCTTAAACGGATGAACCAAATTGGACGCGGTGATTTTGTTATAAAATCTTCTTTGTTGTACTGTTGGCTGTTTGCTGCAATATCCTACCTCGTTCCTGTGTAGATGCGTGGTCTCTCCTTCAGCGGTGAGCAGAGGCGGTGCGAGCAACAGCAGCGCCCGCACCGCGCCCGCGCCGGCCCCAGTGTTCCCCGCCAGTAGAGCGCTCGCCAACGCCGCGCCCGCCCCAGCCCCGCCCACTATCACTGGCCTGGACCTAATACAACCATCATATATTTATTATGGATGTCCATAATGATGTGAAAGAAAAGCGTTGCGATCATTCTCGCATCTTAGCAATAAAAAAAGCGGCCACGTGAGAGTTAGACTCGGACACCGAGGGTTCCATACAAATTTGTAGGTATGTAAATAGTTCGTCTATCTCGGGAATCGAGTCTCGAGGATTTTACTCGCTTTTCAAGTGTTTTAAGTTGTCCAGTGGTAGCAGAGTCCTGCTCCTGAGCAAAATCTACGCAGTGTGGGACCATTTTATACTGGTCACTGACATACTCATACAGACAGACGGAAAAACTAAAGATTTTCAGATTTATCTGATTAGTTATACTATAAGAGCTACCTTCATACCAAATTTCAAGCTTCTAGGACACCTGGAAGTACCCTATAGGTTTTGATTCTACGGCAATTTTGTATGAAAACATCTGTTTCAATGACTGTATCTTTTGATTGTGTTGACTTAGAAGTGAGATTTTTTCACAGATTCGAGGGATTGCACTCCACGCGTTCCAAACAAAAAGGGTCTTGACAGACAGGCGGACGAGGAAGTGATGCTATAAGGTTTCCGTTTTTTCCTTTGCCTTAATCCCTAAAAATATTGTCTACGGTCTACCCATTGTTGTCTACGGTCGCTCACCCCGCCTCGGCTATGACGTCAAGCAGCGCCTGCCTCGCCACCGCCGCGGCCGCCGCGCACCAGGCCTCCGGGGCGGCGGGCGCGCCGCCGTCCGCGCGCACCACGTGCGTGTGCAGCAGCGCGCGCAGCCGCCGCCCCCAGCGCGCCTCGTCGGCCCCCACCACCACCCACACGAGCCAGGGGCCGGGGCCTGACGCGCTCACTGGCGGGCCTGGACACGGTATCATTAGCTGGGTTACAGGGCGTCCCGTAGGTAGTATGACTAAATTAAGGGGGTCAGTTTACTCATCAAAATAAACAACTTTTACTATAGGATCAACTCTGAAATTACTTTCTTTCAATCCATTTGTGCCAGCTTTGCAAGTGAGGCTGAGGCATCAGTTTTTACGATTGTTTCGAAAGCATGATTAAGTGGTAGAGTACAATTATTTTATTTTGACATCAGTTATAATAATCACTGGTAATTTTTCACTTAAATCGCTAGATTACCGAGTTGAGTAAACATACCTATTCGGTCCAACGGATCGGGTGGCGGCGGCGGCGGCGCGGGCACAAGTCTCGCCGCGAGCCGCGGCGCCGCGCCTCGCAGCTCACACAGCATCTCTCGCCACAGCGCACCTAGCGCCTTCCCCACGTGTGCGCTCATCGCTGACATCAGCCAGCTGACCGGCCCACCATGGGGCCCACTAACCGCCCACAGCGGAGCTAAGGCGTAGCGGAGCTGTCTCGCTGCATGTCTCGCGTCATCACGCCGCACACTAGCTGTAACGTTCGGACCGCTCGCTAGCCGGGCTAATCGCAGGTCTAGCAACGCGTCAATAGCAGATCGAGCCAGCCGATGGTATGTTGGTGTTGGAGCTAGGTTTAACACGCTCGTTTCCCAATCTGGGGTTGTCTCATCTTCGTCGCTCTCTTGGATCAGTGGTGGCGGTTCGTCTCCGGCTACTGTTATTGGGTCGGCTGGTGGTGTGACTACGTCTGGCTCCATAGGTCTAGGGGAGGCTGCTCTTGCTAGTAAGACCCGGACAGCGCCGGCGCCGCTTTTCGCCCGGGCGTAGGAATGCTCCATCCAAACACCAGCACGGCCGTCCTGCACAGGTTAGGCTCGGTTTTCAAGAGTGACATAAAAAACTGTGTTAAAATATGATTATCACAAACACATTTATAAGATAAACAACTATGAAACACACACTTTATGCAGTGTTCTGAGAAACAGTCTTGACAAACCTTAATAATAAAGGTAGATGACAATTTAATTGTTTCCATTTTTAGTTTATGAATATATGTATTATTTAGGAAATTCTATAATCTTTTATGTAAGTGTGTGACTAGAAACATACCTACATAGCATGCTTTCGAGATAGTGCATGGCATTGTTGTCTACATTTTAGCTCTAGGATTCTGACTCCAAAGCCAACAAAATGTTTAGGTTTGGTAAAAACAAGTAATAAAATTTATTATCCAAACCAGACACAATCAAAACCAGAAGAAATCACTACATTGATTGGTGGGCCACGGGACGAAAGAAGTACTACTTTGAATTGTTGATGAAAAAATTTAAGAATATTTTTGTATTATCTGCAGATATGATTCAATTCAAGACTACAATACAAACCGGCTCGCCACTTGCGGCGCGGACGAGCGCCAGCAGCCGCGGCTGCAGCGCCCGCGCTTCGTCATCACCCTCTGCATCCTCGCCGCTCGCCTCGTCCACCCAATCCTCATCCATCTAATGACATTATTATAGGACATGTGTGTAGGGTTGCAGCTCATATAAATCTCAAAATGAATATCAATATTTATATAAAGAGCTAAAACATATAGATAATTCTTAATAAAGGCAGTTTCAACTATTTTAATTTAATTTAACTCCTTAACAAACTTAAACAAACAAAGAATACCATAGACAAAAACGTATTATAAAATCAATTTTGCCATATAAAGAAAACCGACGAACTGAGAACCTCCTCCTTTTTTTGAAGTTGGTTAAAAATATCAAATATCACCAATGGTCATGGGAGCAAAAATACAAAAACATGTCCTGTATCTGGGGATTACTTAAGGCCTGTAAATCTTGTAATGAAAATTACAAAATTGTGTATAGTTTTGTAGTACCTACAGATCTCGTAATCGTTTAGAATCATAGTGAAATTATCAACACACAAACCAAAGCAGCCTTCATTTGTCCTAACACTATCATTGAACGTGAAATTACAACCATCATCCGTTCCTTCCACTCAAGCTAATTAGAAACGGTATGGCATGTTCTCGTCTACGACAACGGATAGTGAGGTAGAACTTCAGACACTTCAATCAGTTTCGTCGCTTACCTGTGAAGCTGCAGGTTGCACCATGCCGTCGCAGGCCGTAAGGCCTAAATCACGCGCTTCCGAGCTTGGTCACCTACAGTACCGACAATGCACCACTCGAAAACACGCTCGTTACTGTTTATGTTTATTAGTGAAACAATTATTACGAATTCGAAGATGATGCAATTTTGATAACCAACCAAACCAAAGTTTGACAAATTGACTTTGACAGCTACTGTACTGGCACTGGCTACTTTTTAATAAAATCCCTTCATGGATAGCTAAAGGAGTCAAAGTCCATGCAGCCATGGCTGTTGTTTTTTTCCTGAAATAGTCCTGTCAGAGTTCTCAGGCTGTCTGACTTGGACATGTCCTACCTGTCAGCTGCTCCTACTTTTCGTAAAAGGATAATGCAGTATAGTGAAGTATAGTTTAGTGTAGTAGTATCGACATGGCTGCATGGAATTCATGTTCTTTGTCTATCCCTGACGGGATATTTTTAAAAAAGAAAAATCTTGAGATGTCATTTTGACGTTTAGTTGGATCAATCAGACTGTTATTCGCAATATTTTTCAGGTTTTCTTCCTGAAATCCAGGAAAAAATAATTAAAAATGAGTAAGGGCAAAGTAGCCGTGCGTGATATATCACCTATTCTACAATCTATTAGGAATTTCCTTCTTGGTGTAAGAAAGTTTTAGTTTATTTTGTTTATTATATAATCTGAAGTGATTTTGTTGTAAACCAAGATTGTTTTTTTAATTATTGTAGCGTAAACATACATTGGCACTGCGATTCGAGCCCATGTTGGCTGCCAGGACCCAGCCACCCCCACAACTCCCAGATGGCGTAGCTCACAAGTAAGTTTGGTTTTTACGAGCTTAAGATTGAGTTGCTGCGAAAGCTTTGCTTGCAACTGGAGCAGTAGACTAAGTAAATGTTATTTTATTAAATTCATTCAACTTCCCAAATTCACATATCTCAGTATTCTTCTATGCTCTGGTCTGGTTTAAGCCATCCGTTTTGTGTTAAAGGCATGACAACAACTCTAGCAGAAAACCAATGAAATAATTTTATTTTTTACTTTGCTTGCAGACATGCCCACAACTACTACTACACGAGAGATGCCCGTCGCGATGTGACTCCTCCAGCTGATGTCACAAAAGTACTGCTTGAAGCTAGCAATGAAAAAGGGTATGATGAATTTTTAGTCATATGAATGGGAACAAGTGTAGCAAAATTGTTGATTGAGAAAATGAAATGTGTATTTTTTCAGGGCACCTAAAGCAGCAGCCACTGTAGCCCCCACTCCTGGCAGAGTTTTCAATTGGGACAAGCATTACTAACAAAATGTAGACCAATAGCCATAGAACAATTATCAATCATGCTGTAATATTTTAGTTAAAATAAATTTAGATTCATTGTTATATTTTGTTATTTTAGCAAGGATAAAACAGTAATGAAACAAAGTATTCTTTTATTAATATATTTTGACAAACAAAGTAAGAACAAACTGTTAACGCAACAAATTAATACTTAACAAACACCAGTAAATAAATGAAAATAATCGATTTATTGATTATTTTGGTTTTTATTTTTATGAAACATTCATAGAATGAAATTCAACATACAATGACAATGAAAAGAAAAATTCCTCTGCTCTGAAAAATTCAGCTGCTTAACGAATTTTTCTTTGCATTGTCATTGTATGTTAAACACCAGTAAAGATTGGCATACATTGTTTCATTTCATTAAGGTTAGAAAAAAAGTGAATATAAGTGCATGGAGAGTAACAAAATATGCATAAAGTGCAAATTAAACTTGTCAGAAACAAATACTCAGCAAAAAAGCTTTACAAAAAACAGGTAATTCAGTATCTTTACTTTTATGGTTTTTTCTACTGGTCTTATCAATTCCACACATTACCATATTTTTTCATTATCTTTCATTATATTTACTCTGAAATTGCCAAATGAGACACACCATACTTGATGAATGCCAGTTGTCATTAATCAATACTATAATAAATAGGCATTGACATTCCAAAATACTTTAATTAATGTTTTAATTAATGCAAGTATTTATTATTATTCAGAATACATAGATATCTGGCAACAGTCACATTTTACATTAGAGTAAACATGAAATATTATTGTATCAGTTACATACCACATAACGCCAATAGATTAAACACACTACCATTAATTTTTACAGATATTACTTAATCATATCCATTTTTAACATGAAACTACCATGAGACTCAATTATAATAAAATAAAAACGGATCACTCACGTATATAACTTACGTGTACGTGTTACGTATGTCGGGCTAAACTCGATTTATATACGCGAGTGATCCGTTTTTATTTAATTATCAGATCTATTTTGTTCTGTACAAATTGTGTACAAGAGCCTTGACAGAGAATGGCCTTCAATATACGTGAGATTGCAAAAAAAAAAATCCGACGAATTGAGAACCTTATCCTTTTTTGAAGTCGGTTAAAAAGAGAAGTTCATTAGGGCCAGTAAATTGAGTGTTTCTACTACAACTATTACCATAACATCAATCTGTAATCAGTGCATCCAACTTAGCCGCTTATTGTTTGACAGTTTTAATTATTCATTTACACATAATATTGTCAACAAGAATTCTATGCTAAAAACGTTCTACTAGACAATAGCCATTCTTTAGTGCCTTATTCACGCTAAAGATGGCAGTTAAAACGCAGTAAGAGTGATCATGTAGGAGAGTATCCTTCAATCTATTACACTTTGCTCATCCAATACCTACTCGTACATTATATCCTACATAGTACATGACCTAATTCATTAGTGGTGTAAAAAACTGTCCACATCTTGTTTTAGTCAGCAACATAGAACTGAGAGAACACAGCCTCACCTGATTGGTAGGAGATTCGTCACCTTAGCTGCATTCATAATTGCAAACTAATCAGCGGCTTAAGCGGCGTATTTCCGACCAATCAAATGCGGTTGTGTTCTCTCAGTACTAGGTTGATACAAACGGTATATGACCCAAGCTGTAGAACACAGCACATTACATATAATTGCAAACATTAACGGGTTGGAGAGGTATACATACTTCTTGTGCACGACACAACCTAGCATGCTAGGCCAACAAGCTAAATAAGCAAGTTGCTACCATGATCTTAACTAATTTCTCGTAAAACCAACACCACACCACACTTTGTTCCAGTAGCGATTCAATCCAATACTACATGTACAATAAATGTGAACATGAAAATTTACCCATTACATTCCTCTCATATCCATTACTAGAAGACCCACCTTCACTTTGCACCGTTTTCTCCACTACTTACAAATGTCGTTACAATTCATTATAGAGGTACATATAAACCTTTCGGAAATGCTATATCATGATGGTGAAAATAAAAACCGCATCAAACTCCATTCGGTGCGTTTTGAGTTTATAACGTTCAGACAGACAAACAGACGCGGCAGGGGACTTTGTTTTATAATATTTAGCGATATTCCTCTGTACTTTATGAACATACTCCACATATTCACCAGAGACAGATTCTGTGTATTCAAAACTCGATAATGCAATTAGTAGTTTCAATAGTTATTCCATCTCTCAAACAGCTGCCAATCTAATCGCTGGAATCAGTACTGTCCTCAGGCGTCCTTATGTGCATCATAGAAAAGTTCCCGAAACTGAATGTTCTGTTTCTAGGCGGCCTTCTCGACCTGTATCTAAACCTGTGTCATTTCTCGTCTCCATCTACTTGCTTTCTGAACTGCATGGCGTCACCATAGGCCTTCTTAACTGCTTTTCTGTCTGCTGGTTTCCTAGACTCAACCAGCTTACCTTGATCCACGCTTTTCTCTACGCCGAGTAGCTCTAGTTTGTTGGGTGGTAGCCATTGCCAAGTGCGTTTGACGTCGAAGAATAATACTAGGTACAGTACTGGTTCGTGGGAATGGTTCTTTTTGAGGTTGAGGACGTCTTGCGGCGGCACCGGGAGGGGAACCCCGTTGTATATGAATCCTTTGGGGATTTTGGGGTCGATTATCAACGCTGGGTACCAGGGGTAGCCTCTGTGGAGGAAAGTAAGGCTACATTTTGATGCAAGTCTCACAAAATAAACTTCAAATCTTTCAAAGGCTATCTGAAATGTATAAATAGATTTATTTGGAGTTTAATATTTTTAAGGAAAGTGAGAGAAAATTTTACTTGGGTGCCGGGGCAGACCTATCCAACCAGACCTCGAAATATTCTAGAAAGGGTTTAAAAGACCAAGTAACTAAATGTAAAGTGAATAAAAGTTCACCTTTTTCTTCGCCGTAGGGACGACGCGGTGGTCATGTGGGACTAACCTCCCCGCTACTTACCTCCATAAACGGGAGAAAAAAAAACGTTACCTGCACTTAGCCCAAACAAGCTGCAGCGGTTCCAGAGGCACGTCCAAGAGTAAGGAGCTCTTCACCGGCGTCTTGGAGGTCGACGACCTGGTGCCGCGTCCCTGCAAGTCACAAGGGATCCTGATAATTACAACTTACACTGAGACAGATACACTCTTTTTACGTCGGGGGATTATAAAACGGAGCTGTGAAGCAGTATAGGTAAACTAGTTTATGCCCCGTGAAAAAAGGCTAGTTCACTATACCGTGATAATTTCGGAAAATTCCACTCTATGCTTATTTGATGTGACATGGATGCAACGAGGTTATAACCTATAGAGACCTAATATAAGGCGACCCGACCATGTGAAGTGGTCTATGATTTGTCATTGATATATTTCGCAACCTATTTGCTTTCCGTCTGTTTCGACCATAAACTAGAACCGAAGACGGTTTGTCATTTCAAATATAAATCACCGTCAATTTACTTCATCATTTCCTCTTGTGCCGTTAAATGGTGCGAAAACAACAGGAAAACATGTAATGTGACAACAAATAATATCACTTTTTCATGATCTCAGTAGGAGTATCTTTTTGTATTTTTTCTCCCAATTTTTTATTTTTACGGTTTTCCCGTGAATATCAATTATATTTTTTATAAACTCACTGAAACATGAATACACAGAAAAAAACCAGAAAAATGACAACCCCGGGAATCGAACCCGGATCCTCGACACTCCGGGTCGTGTGCTTTTCCCCTACACCACGATTGGACATAGAGGAAAGGCCAAAATTTTTTCCATGTATTCAAATCTTAGCTTATTTTTATCACTTTTTGCAGTGACTAGCGCCATCTATGCGATTACTTCGTAAACCGAAAACAACGCACCCTTTCGAAACTTATCAGTTTACCCAGGCTCAACGAGATGGCGCAATGCATGTATGCAATAAATTAACAATAAACAATAAAGCTAGTTACTGATAAGCAAGCATAAAAAAATGCAACACCTTTTATCGATATCGATAGAAAGCATTAAGTCATTAGCGTACGTCCCCTAGCGATCGGGTTCGGAATACTTAGGGATACTTCGGAGTACTTCGGAGCGATCACAACTCCCCCCGCACCGCAGCTAGTTGACAGAATTGTTTTCTTTCAAATTCGCATGTATTTCGTCTATAAGGGATAAGTACTCGTAGAATGGATGTGACACAGTTAAAAATCATGCCCGGCAGCGTTTTCGTCTGTTCATGAGAAGTTAATTTTAAAATTAAGCTTTTTTTTTATAGTGTTTTAAGTCCCACAAAAATACTATTTATTTTTACGGCCTAAAAGAACAATGATTAAAAATTTTAGCCACTTAAAAAAATAGAGGCAATTCATCTTAGCTCTCTAGGTTCGGAACTGATCGGCAAACCCTCTGGGGTTGCGGGTGTCGGGTGCAGTGATCACTTACCATCAGGTGACCCACATGCTCGTTTGCCTTGTCATATAAAACAAAATCAGTAGTTGGAGATACCTTGACGGGTGTGGTGGGCGTGTCCTCATCGGAGCCGTCCGTCTGCGAGGTGGCGCGGCGCGCGCGGCGCTGCTCTCCTCCGCTGCCCTCGAGAGTAGAATCCATCGTGTCGTTGTAACTTGAGCTACGTCCGCAAACAATGTATTGTTACCGTGCTGCTCATTAGTTTTACACAAAAAGTTACTCATCACTTTTGTACCTTTTCGCTCTACGGCCAGAGAGTCGAGCACGAGTTTTCGAATCCTGCGTAACGTTACGGTTATCGTATCGAGATCGAGAAACCTCATACTAAATTTTAGTTCCAAATACGCGCATGCAAACTGGATAACGTTTACTATTCGTTGACTATTATTTTTTATCAACTGTGTTTGTATTTAGTATACGTATTGTATGTATGTATATATATTATGTAGTAGTATGTTATAATATGGTTGGCTTTTGTATGAGTTTGAGTATTGTATTATTATTTATTCGCCTTCACTATTTGTGATTATAAACGCACTCTTTGTCGGTCCCTTAAATTAACTTCTCCTCTCTACCGCTCAAAGGTTGACTGGTAGAGATCCCATATAGGGATAAGTCCGCCTTTGTACTATATCTCACTGTTGGTAACCTGTATTTATTTCTGTATTTTCTGTACAATAAAGCGTTTACTTACTTACTATTCGATTTTACGTGACGCAGGTTTCGAATATTCGTACTCGGGCCTCAGATACAGCGCGTCATACGTGATTGGCAAGTGTGTATTGCGACAAGGCGCAAAAGTGATGAGCGACTTTTATTTTATTTATTAATTTATTTTGAGGCTGATTGTGCAAGTCTATGGTTACAATAGGTAACCACGGCAAGTCGCTAGAATCACCCGTCGCTGGAGCTGGGCGAGCAGGAGCGGTCCGACGCGTCGTAGTGCGTGCACGACGAGCACGACCACACCGAGCTGTTGGACGACGACCTGTAATATAAAACTCACTCAATGAGCTACCGCCATAATGCAGAGAGACGGGAGGCGCCTTTGGCTTATCTATGCACTACAATTTCTCTGCCACCTTTTGACGGGGGGCTCAGATTAATGAAGTCAATAGATGGAAGGTAAACTTATGGCCGTATAGTTATACCCTTCGCTCATGTAACTAATGCCCTTTGTTAAAAAGAGAACTGTATGCTCCGATTTCAAGAGTCGTACCGTTTTTTTGATCTGTAGTGTGCGTCAGTATTTGAATGTGTGAGGGAGCGCCTTTGATGACAACTATAACCCTATCTCAATCAGTGACACTTTATTTGAATGACTACCTAGAGACGACCGATGCTTCTATTTTTTATCGGGTAAATTGGCTACAGAACTGACCAATGGACAATGGCTACAGCCTGTGTTGTACACAAATAAAAATCGGGTACGCTTGACAGCTGCTTACATGGGGTATGTGATGTCTGTGTATATTTGTTACGTACCTACAAACGCACACTAAAACAAAACTGTCACACAAATGCTAAAAACACGCACACAATCAACAGACCCTGATCATTTTGATCAGACTTAATGTTAGAGATTTGGCAGAGGGGAAATCGCGCGTTAACGTCTCCATTCCTGTCCTGCTCTAAGGCTACCGCGAATGAAAGATTCGCTAGGATCGGATGTCAAGTGATGTCTATCTGTCAATTTCAGGCGATCATAAGCCAGTAGCTTGTCTCTCATTGGTGGAGAAGAACAGATAGACCTCACTCGTCATTAGTGATCCTAGCGGATTTTTGACACGCTATAGTCATGAGGGAGTACATTGTATAGGGCGGTAGGTAAGAAATTACGAACAACGCTTTTTAAAAATAAATAACCGTTACTTATAACGCCATAACAATATAAATAATTCAATCTAATTATTATTTAATTGTAACTTGCCGTTACTTATTTTAAAAAAGCTTTTTTCAATAAAAGGACATGCCAAGATTGTTACCTTCTTTCTAATGCTAAAATAAAAAAAGTATATGACCTGGATCGCGCGAGGTCACTATCGGAGCCGGCCTCGCCGGTGCCGCCGCGGTACTGCAGGAACGACGCTGGCACCGGCGTCGCCAGCGCCTTGCCCTCGCCAGCGATACCCGACCTGACCAAAAAAAAAAAAAAATTAGGATAAAATACCTTTGTAATTTTCTTTTCCTTCATTTAAATAACTTACAGTCAAGTGCAAAAATATGGGTGCATACAACTTACTCAAAAATATGTCTCATAGTTTTTACGAGTATGTCGGCGAATTAAGGTTGTGATATTATTGTTGTGGTGGATTAATTCAATACATATATTTGCACAACAATCGACGTTTAGCATCTAATCTATCGGACGGATCGCATTAAGCTGATTTTAATATTCGTTGTATGATATGAGTGTATCTATTTTTCGGACTAAACCATTTTTTATTATTATTTTAAACCCCCGACGCTAAAAAGAGGGTTGTTATAAGTTTGACTTGTGTATGGATGTATCTGTGTATCTGTCTGTGGCATCATAGCTCCCAAACGGATGGACTGTTTTTTATGCGGTTGCTGTTAATTGAAAGCCAGTTTAATCGAGGTGGTTCGGTCTAGCCATTTTTGAGATATTGGACTTCGAAATGAAAATATCGGAGGTACTTTTCTAAGCTGGTTAGGTTATTTAAGTTTTTATGGCCAACAACCTATGAACAATGGTGGTTTTGGTGACACGAATAGCTTAGCAATTTACTATTACTTCTAAATGACCGTAGAAGAAATGATTTTTCATACCAACCTGAACAGGTCAGGTGATGAGGCAGCCTTGCTCTTATCGCACTTGCGGGGTCTGCCGCGCCCTTTCTTCTTGGGAGAAGGCTCTAAGGCCGGACGACCCAGACTCGCGGACAGCGTGGGCAATGACGCTGTGAAAATAGTACTTTTTGATATAAGTGCGAAAAGTATGTCATTTTGCACGAGTCCCGAGGTGTCAAGGCCCGAGCCGTGAGGCGACGGTCGAGACTTGGGACGAGTGAAACGACGTGCCAAACGACGTTTTTTAATACATCTGCGAAAAAATTACAATGCCCGTGGGCCTGCACCCGCTTATGCCGTTATGAAACAGGCCCTTGGATACCCGAAGTAATTACAAGAGATATCGAAAGTGTATTACAGGCTGAAGAGAAAGTACCCTTGCTAAAAATTTATACTGGCTGGGCGGTTTGTATAAAAGTAAATCTCTGAAAAATTACAAATTTCAGCGTTATAAATGTCTAGTCTTACCGTCAGATCCGAAGCTCTTTGGCGGCGTAGCGATAGTGGGCGGAGTCAGCAGAAGAGTGGGTTTCCTCAGCCCTCCGATTAGCCCTAAACCTGTAGATAGAGCAAAACAGTACATTACTGCAAAGGCCGGGAAAATAGGGATTGCCGGCCAAGTTGAATTAAAGCCATAAGAAAAGTTGGCTTAATAAACACTACAGAAAGATAAGACTTGGCTTAATGAGGTGTCAAAGCAAGCACATTACGCGTTAGATACATAAAAAAAGAATTGATATCACGATATTAAGTTACCTGTAGTGTTCTCTGAATGTTTGGCGGGCGACTTTTCGGGCGTGCTGAGTTTTTGCGTGCGCTCCACCGTTTTGACGGGCGGCGCTGGCGTCTCCGAGCCCGAGGTGGGGGTGTCTGTACAAAGCAAGATAAATTAAGATAAACACGTGTCTATATTGGCTCATAGAAATTTAATTTCTATGAACGCATTAACGAGTTTTTATTTAACCCGGAACCTCCTCAAGATTTTCACGAAACTAAGCTTCATGTTAAATTAGAAGATATTCCGAAAATTAACCAACGTTCGCAGTTCGCATTAGTACTTTTTGATACAAGTGCGGAAAGTATGTTATTTTGCACGAGTCCCGAGGTGTTTCGGCCCGAGCCGCGGGGCAAGGGTCGAGATTCGGAAATCGTACAAAATTACATTTCCGCACGTGTACTAAACGATGTTTTTTTTTTTAAACATTTTTGAAAAAAATTACAATAAACCCAAAGGCGGTGAGTCCGCGGCGAGACCAAGCGGCTGCATGCACCGCGCTTCCACCGGCACCTTGGCAATGTAAAAAGCACTAGTGCGAATAATACAACTTTCCGCACAATACATAGCCACAAAAAGTACCACTTTTTTAAAAGCTGTATTACAAAATTATTTTCGGGAGATAAGTTTGGAGAAACGAATATTCCGTGAACTTTGGTAGGGTTTATCGTAATCACAGAGCCTTCATCCCTATCTCACTCGCCTGGCTGGAAACGAAACGAATCAATATCG
>OY829525.1:4800136-4852445 GCA_963691665.1 Clepsis dumicolana
CATCACATTTTGATAGCTCCATAACAGAATAATAACAGAAATTTTAACAATATTAATGCATGCGATAATTTAATATAATTTCATATTTATTATTTATAATTTCAACCTCGAGAAATGTTAAATTAAGTTTTAATTATTATTATTATTATTGTGTGCCCTTACTGGGCGTCATGGACTGACTAATACCGATGTAACATCTTTATATAAATGCACATGACTTAATCAATGAATAAATAAATAAATGAATAAAATATTTAAATAAATAGTCCTTGTGACTCTGTGCAGTAATAATCCAAAATTTGTTAGGTTATTCAAAAAAAGTAAATGTTTTCTGAAAATGCCCAGATACCTTTCTTTAGTGAAATGAAACTATCTAAAGCAGGCTTATTATTTTAAAGGAACGCGACATTGTATCGGCAGTCCTCTTGGTTTTATCGTCCTTGCTAACACCAACACCTAGTATAGCTAACAGTTATACTTCCGTTTTTTTAGCATTAGAAAGAAGGTGAACAATTTTGATATGTCTATTTATTGAAAAACACTTTTTAAAAATAAGTAACAATTAAACAGCAAGAGATTTAATTATTTATATTTTTGTGGTTTTATACGTAACGGTTACACAATTTATAAATACGATTTTCAATAAAAAGACATGTCAAAATTGTTTTTACCTTCTTTCTAATGCTAAAAAAACGAAATATAAATACAAGTGTTACGCCCACCTCTAATAACGCCCATGATGAGCGGATGCGGTATGGCGGACTTGATATGCAGGGATTGTTCATAGAGAGCCTTTAGCTTCTTATTATTCTTCTGCGCAGTGTACATTTGTATTTCCAGCGCGTATATTTCTAGCAGCTGTGTACCCTTTTTTAGGTCATCCTCGCCGTCGTCAGTCTGGAAAAGCCACGGTTTTATTAGTTATTCAAATACAGCGATATCAATATCATTGATTGCAATGTAAAATGTGTAATTGGGACAGTTAACTTTTCGTTGCCACTCGTTGCCATGGAGATGTACCCTGGTAACACAGCAAAAATATGATTTTCTAAGGCCCCACTCCCCCGAAAGTCAGGATTTGCATGCTTAGGACCCACTGCACTGGAAATTTGGCAAACATATACCTTGTGTATCCTAGAGGTGCACTAAGGGATCTTTCGAAATTAACACGGGATAGGGAACCAGCCCATTTTGAAATATTTCATGGGGGCATAAGCTAGTATGTACATAAGTATGTATTTATCTACATATATAAGTTCTTATGTTAGTGTCTATGTCTAGTATTTTACTCATAGTACAGGCTTTGCCTAATAGTAGTAGGGACTAGTTCAATTGGTGTCAAAAACTGTTGTTTTTTTTAATATCAATTGATAATGAACTCTTCCATACCTGACAGCTCTGATGCAGCTGTTTGAGGATCTTAGCAAGTTTATTGAAGTCACCCCGGTCGTAGTAAAGCTTGCCGAGCTTTGTGTTGGTCTTGAACCAAAGACGGTCGTTTTTGGCATCTTTGAGAGCTTCGAGCGTCGTCTCGTAGAAGTCTTGTAGTAGTTCCATCTGAAAATTGAGCTTTACCTTTTGACAGGCGTATTTAACTATAAATGTGTGGTTGGTTAAATATAATTACTTAAACAGTTAAATAGATTGATTGAGTAAATAAGAATAGTACATATGAATATGCAACCTCAGAATCTGGACTCAGGATAAACCTGCAGAGCATTTGCGTAACTATTTTGACACTCATCATCGGATTAAAATGTCAGTTCTTGTACGACTGTGACAGCTAGCCGTTTCCGAGCGAGTTATAGAATAAGGCTGCTGGTTTGATTTATTAGTAGGTATACAGGATTTTTTTGTAAATACTATAAAGTGAATGCAACAGTAAGAAAGTGACTTAACCTGAATATATTGAAGAATTGTACAAAGCAAGTTAATTTCATGTCGTCATAGTTAACTTGTTTGAAAGTCCTGTAACTTGAGTTTTAATAACTTTACTTATACTTCAGCACAGTGAAGCGACTGAAGACAAAATATGGTTTTAATAGGGAGCAGGGTTCTCTTCACCTTTGTTGGCAGCTTGGCAGTATATTTATCTCTTGGTCTTGTCACAACTTCAAATATTTATAAAGAGAAATAAATGGTTTAAGATAGTGCAAACTTTACTAACATTCCTAGAAGTAGAGATGTAGTCCAGAATAGAGTTGATGGACTTCTCCGAGTGGTTCCGAGTGACTGCACTTTTGATGTATGTCAGCAGCTGTTTGTACCGGGACATCATTTCCGTAAAATTACTCTGAAATATAAAACGTCAAAGTTACATTATATTCAGTGCTCATGTTTGATTTCTTCACCATATTTTATTACAAATTGCTTGAATGCGCGATTTTAATGAAAAATCAAATCATTACTTTGACTTTGACATTTATAACTGTATTTGTTTTCACATTAATAATGGAACCTTATCAGTTATCAGTTACTCTGTAACTATTCCATTCCTGCAGGTAAGTTAAAATAAACCATACCAAGAAAATTCAATTAAAGGGGACTGCCAATGTCTGTACAATAGAGATATCTACAGAGTGAAATTGAAATGATGATACAATTTATTGTAATTTGATTCAGTATGTTTTTCTTTTTTGAATTTTTCCAATTACTAAGGACAACCCAAAATTGCAAATGTTTATAAAAATTATAAAAAATTGTTACATGTGGTCCATTAACCATAGTGAATCACATTTCATCATGTATATCAGCTTTTTCATTAAGTTCATAGATATCACTATTATGTTAAGCAGATGTCTAAGTGCCATATGAAATGAATGGTAAAGAGAGCTCTCTATAGTGAAACTAGCTACAGCAGCCTTATAATTTTAAAGTAGGTAACGCAAAACTGTGAAAACATTGACAATCCTCTTGATTTAATTGTCCTCGAGTGTACCAATTTAAAATTAATCTTAATCATCTGCTTGAGCGCCTTGAAGCCCCACTCTCCTTTGTCCCCACCCTCCAACTCCAGGACTTTCTGGAAGCTGAGCAGCGCAGCCTTTGGCTCATCTTCCTTTAAAGCTTTACTGTTGTAGTACTGGTTCTCCAGATCCACATCTGGCTCCGAGTTACTGTCTTCTGAATATTCCTGGAAGACGGAGAAGATATTACTATAAGAGCAATGTTATTATAATTAATGATACATCAGCTCACAAAATAATCAAGAAACATGTTTTTACATTGTAGCCTTTTCTGTGCTTCATTTTTGGTGTACTGATGTGATGAAATATCTACCTCTTTTTATATACAGGCAATGGTTTTCTTCAATATGTTGCCAGCAACTATTACTGTCTGACTCTTATTATGAAAGTTAGGCAAATACTTCTATAGTTGCCGGTTAAATATTGAGCAAAAACATAGCCTGTTTAAGCCCATAATGCCCGTTTTCACCAACGACTCCTAAAATTTAAGGGATCCCTTAGCTCTTTTAGGGGACACCTAAGATCAATTTCCGTTTTACCAACGCTTAAGGAACACCTAACTGCTAAGGGGGCCCCCTAAGTTTAGGGGGTCGAATATTGACCCCCTAGCGCTAAGTGACAGTTTCGCGCCAATTTTTTTATAGGTAATAACCTATAGGCATTTGTTCATGCAATAATTAACCTGATTGATAAGATTTATATAAAATGGAAGGCTATTTGTAGTTTGGAAGCTGTTGAATCATTGGATTTAATATTCACATCAAATTTATTTAGATCAGACTGACGATCAGATGATTTAACAAAGTATGATAGGTACTAAAGATTTTTCATAAGATATAATTATCTACTTGTAGAATGTCGAAAGAAAGTGTGCTGTTCAGACTTAAATTTTTATTACATTATAGGTATTTGGAATATAAGGATAACTCAGAACAGAAGAATAGTTCTGTATAAAGGAAGACCTCATCGCAGCTGGACGAATGCCTAATATTCATCATCAGTCTATTAATGACCCTCAGAAAACAAAACAAACCAGAAGCCGCGTTCAATCATAACAGCACGCCATGCACTGTTTCAATTTTTTATTGATTTCGCTACTCGTTTACACTAAAATTATAATCTTATTTTGTTTTATTTATAAACCCAACGGCATTTCTGCATGTAAGAACCACACGAGAAGGAATTAATTAACATTGTCATTCGTAAAGGCGCGCTCGCGGGTTCTGGTCTGTTTTGTATTATACGGGTTTCAAAGAAATCAAAGCACAATACTTTAAAATATGTGCAGTTCATGAATAAATTATCACATAAATAATCATTCCAGCTTTCAGTTAATAAATGCTCGCTAATAAACTACAATCATCGCACCGCACAGAAAGTTCGTAAAAAAAAATAGATAGTTATAAACTGTCACTGTAAGTTCTTATTTTTCTGGATGGCAAAGATAATGCCATACAGCCTAGTCAACATTTAAAAATAAAAAATAAGATGTCAACTTAGTATTAATAATACATTTGTCTAGTTTTTCTATGTTTTTAAAACATTGGTTTAATTTTTTATAGACGATTTTTGAAGTTATTCCCCTTAAAAAAAATTATCGATACAAAACCGGTATTAGAAATCACTACAGCTAAAACAAACCGTCACTTAGTTAAGTGACGTTTATTAAGGTGTTATCTAGGTTGGTGAAAATGAAATTAGGTTAGGGAGAGATATAAGGGGCCACTTAGGATAGGGGTCCCCTGACTAGGTGATGACTTAGGTGTCGTTGGTGAAAACGGGCATAAGAGTATCAAAAATAACATAAAGATCTGTGCTCTAACTGCCGAGTTCATCATCATCATCAAAAATGATTTTCATTGCATTTAGTTGAAACATAAACTACTGTGTGACTCTGGCTTGTAAAACCTCCTTAGTGTGGAATGACATATTATACCTACTTACCTACGAGTGAACGCCATATTTTTTAAAACTAAACTCATTACTCCCTTGGGAAAATTACAAATTACCTATTACTCCCGTAGGAATAATTTAGGCCGTTGTCCTTCAGTATGCCTGCGTACAATACGACGCTTTACGAACAAGTGTGATGAAAAAAATAATCCTATACCCAATATGCACATGGACATGGACAGTCAGCAGCAGTAGTTGCTAAGCAACCGAAGCGCTCACAATGATATGCACAAGCTCTTATGTCTATAACAATACAGCCGTGCTTATTTATTATTTATTTATTTATTTATTATCAAAACAATTTTACAGCATTACAGCAAAGCCAATGCGCTATAAAATTTAAATATAAGAAATACACAATACAAAAACAAAAGTAAAAAAACATTACAACTATTTAGGGAGTTTTAAATATCAGTTTCGCTTAGACCATTGAGAGCGCTCCGGTTGCTTAGCAACTATTGACTGGACCACTAAACCACGGCCTTTGTAACAGCCACTATTTATTTATTTATTATAATATATTTCTACTGGACTTACAGTACTTAACCAAACCGTCCAAATAGATAAAAAAGCAAAAAACGTTGACAGGGTCACAAAAGAAGAGATGAGGAAATTTACTTATCAGATATCATAAATAAAAACAACATATCTAACACTACTACTATGACTACAACAAAGTTTTTATTGTACAAAAAAGTACGCTTACTTGTAAAACACTGTATCCTTGTTGTTATACGCGAGACAGTTGTCGATCATGAGCGTGAAGTCTGCCTCTATGTCGTCTATGGTTTTGTACGCTCCGCGGTCCAGCTTCCTGGACATGGTGCTCAGGTCCATCGGGTGCTTTACTACCGAGCTGTAGTCTGGCACCTGTGGCGGAATAGAACATTGTTGACCAAGGCAAATAAGTGCAGGATTACTGTTTGAGTAAAGTACAACTGCACAAGCGTCAAGTCAGTGTTTTGGAAACGATTCCGTTATGTAATGATAATGTAATGACAAATGCTATCCGATGAATTTGTGACCAATAATGGTAATGGTAGAGATAATATGCTGGTACTTTACTTGCCGTCATATGTGCAAATGTTTGTCATTCCATCTCTGTCCTTCAAGTGAAAACGAAAGGGTGACGATAGGGATTTCTTATTATGTTTGATTGGAATTACCCCAGTTTTCATTTATCGCTCGGGCCGCAGCGAGTGCAGCACGCAACGCTGCCCGCGCGTGTTGCAGCAACACTCACCTCCTGCAGGTCCACGGGCTCCGTGAACACGTCGCTGTGGTCGCGCGCGCGCAGCAGCCGCAGCAGCTTGTGCAACGCGGCGCGCTCGGGCCGCAGCGAGTGCAGCACGCAACGCTCCCATGCGCGAGTGTGCTCGGCCTTCAGACGCTCGCGTTTGCGGACCAACTCGCACAGCAGCCTGAAGAAATAGTAATTATTACTGAACGAAATTGACAACAGACAGAAGAGATAAAACATCTCATTAAACTTATGGATGGACAAACATAAAGTAAGTTATAAGCATTACCTGGCTCTCTCCAAGTCTTGGCGTATCCTCTGCCAGTACTTCAACTGGTTGCATAGCTCTCTGACATTCACCGTGCCGTCTTGGATACCTCTGGTACCTGCAAAATACAACCTTTATGATAAAAGCTACATTCACAACATTCATTTTCTACTTGGAGGTCTTAACAATATGCAGCATAGTCTCGTATAGTTCGGTGATATCGCTCAGCTAATCCATTAGAGAGTGGATAATATGATGTGAGAAATATAGACGAGTGACAACTGTTACGGGACACACTGTCACTTTTTTGATGCTGGGTCCCGCCTAGAAATGACTAACAATAGTTACAGCTGCTATTAGGGATTATTAGCGGTTTCACGAGATCGGCGGGCACTATTGACTACCACTTTAGTAGTATATTAGCTGTTGCCCGCGACTCCGTCCGCGTAGATTTCCGTTATCGCTATCCCCCGGGAACTATACAGTTTTCCCGAATAAAAAGTAGCCTATGTTATTCCTCAATATGCAAACTATCTTCTTACCAAATTTCATCTAGATTGGTGCAGCGGTTTATCCGTGAAGAGGTAACATACAGACAGTCAGAGTTACTTTCGCATTTATAATATTAGTTAGGATTGGAGACGGGGTCCCTCTGAAAACCAGCGCCGTGGCCCCTGCCGCGGCACAATGCTGAGAGGGATCCTGTTCAACGTCTTTGTTTACTTTTTAATTGTTCTTTATTTCTATTATATTCTATTTCTATTTCTAATTTCATAAGTACTCCCCAGTATTAGTTTAATCAACGTACCGTGATGGCTGGTGAGGCTCTGCAGCCGCCGCAGCAAGGGCACGCCGTTGCGGCTCCTGCGCTTGAGCGTCCAGTAGGCCAGCAGGCGCGTCATGAGCTGCGCGCGCGCCGCGGCCGGCCCGTGCGCCAGCGCCGCCACCGACGCCACGCGCTCGGCCGGCAGCGTGGGCACCAGCACCACCGGCGCCCAAGTACGCTTCATTGCTAGCACTCGCCGCGCCTGACCAAGTCAAAGTCAATTTAAGAACACTTTACACACGTGTTTGTTAGGTTAGGTTTTCGCCAAAACTGATCTTAGCGGAAAGTGAAGGACGGAACGACCAATAAGATCACTTGATTCTGCAAGAACAGGGTCGGGTTCCTTGCATAGTTTAGGCTAATGTTCTAAATATTAAAATCGCTCAAAACTTTTAACTCTTTGCCAAACGAAACTGCTTTAACTCTCGCTTCTTCTGTTAGACGGCAGATAAATCAGACAGCTTGCTGTCTGACTCTGCTTTCAACGTCCGTCTCTCTCACTCTCTTGCGACCAGCATTATGCAACGTACCTGCTTTATCTTGTCACGCCCCTTCTGTCTTATGGCCGACAAGTCGGACGGTTTGGCGTCTCCCTCTGCCTCCATCGCCCGTCTCTCTTGCAACACGTGTGCCGGTGTGTGCGCGTCGCAATACGCCATTTTGGCGACTTGCACAGGCTGGCTTGGGTCCCGCCCCGCCCCTGCCGCCTCCATTTTCATGTATAGACTGTAGATGAAAAGTAATGAAATCATCAATGCGGACAGTAACCAATACTGATAACGCTCAGGGACGTGACGTCCAACTTCTGCAAAACACAGCTGGTTGACACAAAGGACCAAAAATATAAGGAAATAGAAGCTCCGCGAAGCGGACAAAGGAAATGCCGATTGCGTGCATGTTTTGTTTTGGTGTAAGATTGTAGAAAAGATGTAGTGCATAGACAAGCCAAAGGCTAGTCCCATATGTCTCCTCTAACAACCGTTTTCAATATTCAATCCATCTCTTGCCTTGGTCTACTGACGAAAAAAACATTTCTCTATCGTAAATTCCGCCATGTCAATAAAATAACTGTCGGTTGTTAATTCAATCTCTGCTTGCTATCTGTCGATTGGAGGATGGTGGTTACAGATAGTAAATTGTTCGTCCATTCAGCCAAAAATTCTTCAGTAGATAAAAACAAGGGATAAGATAGAATATTAGGAACGGCTGTAAGGCCGCCGTAGCTTCGTACCCGGCCTGCTGCGCGCAGGTGACGTGGAACGCGCAGTAGCAGTTGGTCTTGTGGCACTGGATGCAGGCGCCGGCGCCGCGCTGCTTGCACACCATGCACTGCAGCTTCCACCGCGCGGCCGGGATCATCTCGATCGAGTCTGCGTCAAGCATACCATTGCTATCATCATCACACATCTGGGTTTTCGGTGCGGGAATTCGGCATCGAGTCTTTGGCATTAGCCAAAGAGTAGGTATTGACTGTTTCTCAAATCATTCCCGCACCGAAAACCCCGATGTATGATCATCATCCTTAGCTAAAAAATAAAACCGGCCAAGTGCGAGTCGGACTCGCGAACCAAGGGTTCCATAAACTTGTTGAAACTTGTACTAACGACAAACTGGATTGAGGGTCAAACTTAACTGTGCCATTGGGAAACTGCTGTCCTGATGCACCGACTAGGTCGCAGTCAGTTGACCGACCGCAAATAGATAGCAAAACTAGAAATTTTCGATTTCCGGATTTTTTCCCTTATCTGTGAGACCATGCTTCGTGTCAAATTACACTACTTTACTTTGAATGAATATTTACAAAAATACATTTAGCAACATTTGGGCAGGGACTTTCACCTTGAGGCCAATTTTGTGGAAATCGTAGAAAAGAAGTTTTGAAGTGCTAAACTTACCGATGGGTTCCAGAAATACGGTATTCGCGAAGCGTACTTCGGGTATCCACAGCGCGCAGACGACATGAGCCCAGGTGCCTTGGTCAGTCTGCTTAAATGCGCCTAAAATATAATGACATGAATTATCAGTACTTATATGAACTAAGGACAATTAATTTGCACACCCGCGACCACCTCGTGTAAGACAGCTAAGTTTATACGATAATTACTATGTTTTGATGCAGTGTCACCACCTCTACTACCACATAAGTCATCACACGTCAGATGGACCCAACTATCACCATTACAGTATACACTGATGTGTTTCAAACCCTATACGAACCTATCATCAAAGCAAACTACACAATAAGCACAGCCGTTCAACGTGGAAATTAGGAGATTCAAGGGATATCACAATATCTTTCAGATACGACTTTGGTCAGATGGCGATTTTCGTGAGATTTGTTAATCGTCAGATCCTTTGTTTATCAGACGCGTTCTTCGTCGGATCCGTTTATTGTCAGATTCCTTTTTCGTTAAATAATTTAAAAGCTATACTAAATGTTATTGAGAAACAACAAGTAGAATGAAGTATTTGACGAAAACCAAATCTGTCAATAAACGGGTCCGACTAAGAACGCATTTGATAAACAAAGGATCTGACGATTAACGAATCTGACAAAAATCGCCATCGACCAAAATCGTATCTGACGGATATAGTGATATCCGATTCAAGA
Source organism: Clepsis dumicolana (assembly GCA_963691665.1). NCBI lineage: Eukaryota > Metazoa > Arthropoda > Insecta > Lepidoptera > Tortricidae > Clepsis > Clepsis dumicolana. The sequence goes on from OY829525.1 coordinate 4,810,001, forward strand.
TTCTAGTTTCGACCTTTCACTTTTTTTTTTTTCATTATGACTGTGTGTTTGCATTGCTTCCTCAGCTTGCTCGCCTATTTAAAACATCTTGCCTTTACAGGGTGAAGAAACGATCTTACCTCCAGTATTTGGACACAGAACACAGTTGACTAGGCGTGACGGCGACTGTAGACATCTCCTGCATAACCACTGGCCTTCTGGTATGTAAGGCACCTAAAAAAAAAACGTGTTTACTAATGCAGCCTCACTTTAATATATTGTCTCATAGACATGCTAAGAGATGTCAGTTACGATTTAGTCAACGCGTGGTATAAGATTGTAACTAAGTAATGTTATCGTATACACGTACATGACCTAGCGTTGACGCGCGTTCGCCATGCATCGCGCATAAGGTCTTGACACGCGACGCGCGTTTCAAGTTCTAAAATAACGTATCAACCTGTTCTACCAATTTACATGTCGATGCCAGGACCCTATTTCCCCAACTTGACAAATGTCAGCTTACGCTAACAATTCGATCTACATATCATTGCTAATAATATGAAGCCCGCTGAAAACGAAAGCTTTTAAAGTCAGCAATAGCATAGACTCCAAATTGTAGTTGTAATCTGACATTTGTAAAGTAGGTGAAATAGTGCCCAGACTGCTCGCAAGCCGCCTGTCATTTGATCACTTCAACCGCGCGCCACCGCGTGTTAATGTGAAGTGAATTGGTCATCAAATAGGAATTTGATAGACATTATGATACCTGGATTCCCATGAGGCTCACATAGTCGCAATTGGTGTCTCGTTAAACTATAAGATTAATAAAAAAACTTACACCATAACAATCCTGATGCACAGCTAAGTTGCACATATCGCAAAACAGGATCACATTGGTGTTCTGGCATTCTCCGTCCATGCAGATGCAGCAGACAGCATCCTCATCTACCGTTGCTGCTGTTTGCTGTCCAGTTTGTGATGCCTGGTAAAGTAAATAAAAAAAATTAAGACACAATTGGGTAGGTACTTGGCTTATGTCAAATATAGTAGATTGTGTAACTAGTACATAAAACGTACTTAGACAGCAGCTAGTTGGTTAGAAAATTACAAACCATAATCCTCCATAGTGGATCCAAAAAATGTTATCAAAATCATATTTATCACAGCCATATTACATGAAACCAATGCCCTCCATTATGATCACTTTTTGTGTTAAAAATGACAAATGGTTGTTGTGGCAAATTGTGTGCATGGCTATTGGTCTGATTGCCTTTCCTTTAGAATGCTTACCTATTTAACAAAAAAGGATCTATTGTGCATGGCTGCTTGGCCTGATACAATACAATACAATGAATTTTAAATTGTAACCTCTACCTTCAGAGCATGAGACACTCTCATATGTCACAAAGGATTCATGTTTCTGTATTCTAGCAGAACAACTTACTTGGAAATAGGACTCCTTTTCCAACCTATCCATGAGCAGCTCCAATGTATCTACAGATACGGGTGGTAAGCCCTGCTTAGCTCTTGTCTTATTGATAATGCTGAGCCATGCTGTATCTTCTTCATCAACATCATATTCTACTTCTCCATCAAGCTCTTCTGCGGATTTTTCTATGAAACGGATGTAGGCATTGGGGCGAGGTGGCGCGTCGGTAACACATTCGTTGTAGTCCTCAATGAGCTGAAAAATTGTTGATGTTATTAGTTGAATAGACTATTATTTATATGTGGTTCATATTCATGGACTAACAACAATATATTTGCACCTCTACAACCAAAAAGCGTGGAGGAGCAAATTGTTTTCAGTTCATTATTACTGTCATTAGAAAAAGACAGATTAGTCCAAACCATGTCAGACTGTCCATATATTTCAATATGATTGAATCTCATAGTAATATCATGTTAAAAATTAGAAAAGAACAATTCCAATTCCTTTGTTAAGCACTGAAAACAAGAAACTTTAGGAAATGTAGATTAGAGAAATCTAAGTAGCAATATTTGTGAGAGTTGTAAAGAAAGTTTGAGATTACTAAACTTTTTTATTTGTAGACTACCTAAACTTGTTATGAAACCAATTATAAGGTTTTTAATATGTTCTTATTTCAGTAGAACTAGTTTGTTTACCTTAAAGCTAGCCTCAGGCAACTTGACATGCGGCTCCGGCGGTGGCTCAACAAACGGCAGCGGTTTCTCTAACTCAGAGTTCTTTTTTTCCCATTCATCAAGAGACATGATCTGCAATGGCTGATCAATAGGAATTCGGCTAATTTTGCCATCAATCTCAAACTGAACCACTTTCTGCGCTTCAGCGAAAGTCAGAGCTTCTTTAGGTGGACTTTGTAAGGCAATGTCGCCGGTCGGCACAGGTGCGCGAGTGGATCTCCCCTTCTTACGGTTGCCTGCAACGGCGGGAGTTGTAGGCGTAGGATTATCATGATCGTAGTTCACCAGATGATACTGCAGTCCACACAGACTCTTGTATACTTTATCGCACTTTTCTAGCGGACATTGGTAAGGCGGAGGCCGGTTTTGTCGCAGTTTCTTGCAAAACTCCAAGACGTCGAAGTCCAAACCCATTTCGGGAACAACTCTGATGCCTTTATGATAAATCAAACCATTATTGTGATGAATACGCGTGGTAACATAGAAGCCAGAGCAATGTTAATACTTTTGACTTTTTGTAAACGAAAACAAATTGGAAAACTCGATTTGGTAAAGTGAAAGGCTGCAATGCAAAGCGTAAGATTGAGCGTAACGCAACCAACGCAAAGCGAAACAATACAATACACGACAACGTTCTGTATCGTCAATCGACGTCAACGTCAAATGCCAAAGTTTTTTTTTTATTTAATTCATCCCATAAGGGATAGGCAAAGGAACTGAGTCCATACAGCCACGTCTGATGTGTTTTGTAAATTTCTGTATATTAAAGTCCTGTCACCGTCAGAGTTGTGTCAGTCTGTCCTAGTCACGTCCTATCAGAGCTGCTCATGCCTTCCGTAAAGCGATAGTGTATTTTACGGCGAGCTACGGCGAGCAGCAGCCGGCGGATATTTGGGGGTCACAAATAGAGGGAATACGCGTTTTCACTTGAATTCTTCATTTGCTGGGCACTGTCACGTTAATTTGTTGTATAACACACTATCTTTATTATCCACCAAACAACACTAAGCACAGAAACTAAGATTCAATTAACGACACGATCTACTCTCATCTGTTTCCCGCCAAATTCCCCCAAAAGTTTGACACTTTTGACAGCGACAGCATGTAACCAGTGTTGCCGGACGTAAAATAAAAGTGAAATATTTACAATTTGTTTTTATCGAATCAACAATAATCAAGAGATTTTTTTACTTAAATGCATTATTTCATGTGCAAAATCTTCATATTGATAAAAATTTGATAGTGACAATTTTATTGCAAATATATGTTATATTGTTCAACTTTTTTTAGACACGAACCAGAATGTTCAAGAAAGTTCTACAACAATAAAACCATTTATGGTTTACGAACTGTCAAATGTTTGTTGTGAATACGATACGATACGATACGAAATTTTCAAGATTTTGGTGAAGGTGATAAACGCAGTGATATTTTCTAAACTATCCTCGTTTCATTGGTGTTTGAATCTAAAATCGGACTGTGGGATCGCTACAAAATGGATTATATTTCGTTTTCCAACTACGCTTACGGTGACAACGATGATTATGCGCGTGAGGCTCATATTATGCCTACGCCCTCCGGGACTCCATGGAACGTTCAGGGCTTGTCCTGGGGCTCCCACTCGCCGCCACAACTAGTGCAATTCAACGCTGAAGTGCCAGTGCAGCCCCGTTTCACCACCGTAATGCACAGTAAAAGGAAAAGTTTGGAACCAGAACCTCGAATGTAAGTCCCCGCGTTTACATAAGCAACAGCGCAACACCATGTAAAATTTTGAGAACATTGTCATCTCTAAATTACTGCTTCGTCTTTATCAGCGTAACAGCTTCAATAACTACATCATTTGATTTTTGTCTAATTGAATTCAAATTGGAGAGTGTCAAGAAAACTTGTGAAGATGTATTATTTCATGTAGAATTTCAATGGAACATTATCTAAGTTTATTCCCTCTTTCAGTCCAGCAAAAATACACATAACAGAAGACAAAATGGCTGCTCATCTAAACGGACTGCACCTTTCCTCAGACTACACAACACATGCATTAGCTATAGATGAATACATGGATAGTAGTATGGATACAAACATGGATACACCCCCAATGACAGCTGATAATGTTAGATATAAATTAAAAGGACACACTATTGTGCTGTCCGAAGAAATCAAGAAGTTGAAAGAACAACCGTTGATACCCCCATCACTTATTGAAAGGTACAGTTTTTTTAACCATGTTTCTCTTCTTGTACAGTCAAGGAATTTAATTCCCAACCCATTTTGTTGAAAGGTTGTTAGACATTCGCAATGCATTAAGGTCGAAAATGTCAACGAAAATGCGACATGTCAAAGCAATGTTGTGTTCTATCTAGCTCTTATGGTGACAGTTTGCTATACAATATTAAACCTTAGGTGGGTTGGAAATTTAATTCCTTGACTGTATGATGTGAGATTATGCCCATATAGCATAGAATAGGATATTAATATTTTTGCTTTGTATTTATGTAATAAATGTTAGTGCTTTTGAGATATCTTTCTTGAGTTATCAATTCTATTTACAACTACGTAAATTGATTTTGCAATCATTAAATAACATTAGTCAATTTTTTTACAGGTTAGAAAAGCCCTGCATGTCATTAGTTGTATGGCAGCCCAAAGAAAATGTAGTGGACAAGTTAGTAGATGTTAACAAAGAAGTGAACACAGAAGAAGAAGAACCAAAAAAGAGGAATGGGGTGCTCGTTCCAGACATGGGTATGGATATTGGAGGCATGGATGTTGAGATGTAATAGTGTTGAATACATGAATGTAGAAATTACGATGGGACCTTAAAATGGTAGATATCTACTGAGAAGGCAAGAACTGAATGCATCTAGCATTTACCATCTCTCAAACAGTATAAGATGGTGGGAGCAAGTGCATTAGGCAATAAGGCCACCAGATAATTTTAAGTTCATCACAACAACTAAATAGCACAATGACTTACAGCCTTAGTCTATCTTTGTGCCATTTTATTCTTGTTAATGTATTCCAGACTGGATTCAAAAAGGTTGTATGCTGAAATTGCCAAGTTAGACACAATTCAGGCTTTCAGATATCTGTGTAACTGTACAGTCAGCATTTTAAATATTCATATTCATTTGTACACTATAGGAAATTATGAATACAGTGCATGAATCAGCTTGGCATTACATTTGTGCAAGTGATTGACAAGTTGCTTTATGTAAACACACAGATAGTGTAGAAGAAATGGCTCATGTGATTTAAATCACACACAAATGAAATATTAAGCTGAAGCTTCACATGTTTGACTAAAAATTTAATAAAAAAAAACTGATTTTATTTCAAATAAACATTTGAAATTGTTACTTTGTGAGACTGTGTTGTTGAAAACTGCCCCAAGGCCTATCAGCTTATAGGATGCTACTTATAAGTATACTGTTCTTAATACTGTATTTCTTAATCCTCCAGTGTATTAACACACAAATAAAGAATTCTCAATGACATCAGATTGGTTACTGCCTCATTTCTAAGATAGTTTGGTCTGTCTTGATATTTCTATTTAGATAAATATAGAAAGATATTTGCAATCCGTTTCTTGCAACCTACACATTAAAAGATGGAAAATAGAGAAAAGAACATGGGCTGTGATTGAACAACTAGCCATAGCTTAACAAACTTTAATTGAATATTACTACTCAAAAATGTATAGGTATCAAATTAAGTGTATGAAAATTCAAACATGACTGATTCTTAGAAACTTTTGGTGTGTGTAGTTTCTGTTTTTCATCTTGTATAGTGCCTATTTTATTATCCCACACAGATCTTTGTATAGTATTGGTATAGACATGGCAACTATAGAATAAGTGTTTATACATAATCAAATAATCATAATTAAGGAATATTGCAATGAATGCATGTAAAGAGTGCTATTAAACTCGAAAGATGTATTGTGTGGATTTTTCTACAATTGAGAGGGTAAGAATGAAATTCTTGATGAAACAGTGCAGTGTCTGAAAAACATTTCTCGAACTTAGTAATACATAGGTAACTTTAATATTTTTTCCTACTGCGTTATTATCCTTCAATATCATTTACGCCTAATTTTTGTAATTTTAAGTAAGTCTGTAACTTAACTTAAGTCTGTAACTTTGCTGTTGGAGCCTGTGAATGTGGCGTAGTAAATTTGTTTCCTGCCAGCGTTATTTACGAGTTTTTTTATAAATTAAGGTTTATCAATGCAATCAATATTAATAATATTATAGTGGATGTATGCACGAGTCGAGTAAGAAAAGGGATTAAGTTTCGCTTGTTTCCCCAACTAATACCCGCTCTAAACGTGGCACGCGGATCGCACGCGAATACCGCGAAAAGGCACGAAAGTTTCAGGAGCCCTTTCACATATTCTTCACGGTTTTGCGCTTTGTTCTCTCATTGCTAACGGTTGTGTCCCGCGTCAAAGGGCCTGAGTACTGCATTGTGAGTTAAACACGCCGCGAAATCTCGCCAAATTCGCGCCGCGAAATCGGCCGCGATTCGCGTGCTAAGTGCAGAGAGCGCACAGGTAAAGTAAATGGCCCAGCCCCTAATCAACACGTGTACAGTCGGTTACCCAATGTCCAATTTTCTTTACAGTTAGTACCCATGGAAAAGTTGATACTTATTTATGTTAGGGAACCGACCCTACAAGCGAAGTCGCTGTACGACAGTCATATATTTTATCACACCCCGACGAATTGGTTTCATTGTAACAGTAGGATAGCATTTCGCTTGCCAACTAGGAAAGTAGTGTATTGGCATTTTGTCGTTGTGAATTATTACATATTCAATCCCAGAAATGTTACAGGTGCAGAGATTTTATTTCTCATCTGTCACCTTCTATACAAATTATAAACTGACCACTTACTGACCACCTAATTTGTATGGGATGGGAGTGAGATGAGTGCTGCTAAATTCGCAGGGTTGTAAGGACTGGGACATCTCAAAATTATTTCCTCTCTGCTGCTTATCTGTTGACGTTCGTGAACAGAATCAACTGATCAGTGTTATAAAAAGGTACTTTGTGAGTGTTATCAAAAACTGACATTGGCCCAAATCTACCGGCTGCCATTATGGGGAATAGAATAGAAGGTCTGGGACATATACTGTACTTAATTTATACTTAGTATATCTTAAAAAATTGTGATGTGAATAAGTTTAAGTCATTAACTGTTCTGAATTTCTGAGAGGATGCATGGTATTGTAAAATTGTAATGTTATCGTGAGGCTGATTGTTGAAATAAACGTACATTTTTAATCATTTATATTTGAAGAAGGTCCTTTGAAAGATGTTGCTTGGGTGCTACATACTGTGTTAATTACATGAACAGCTGTATTTTATTCACAAGCAAGATTTTTAAATGACCCTTTTGTTTTATTTATTAAGATGTTTGGTCACTTTAAAGAAAGCAAGACTTTTAATTAAAATATTTTATTGTTCACAATATCAATCATTTTGAGTAGTTTCTCTTACAATATAAATTATCTTAAATCCTACCAAACACTGTGGAATACTGATTGACAGATCAACAATTAAAACTTTATTAGAACTATGTCAAATTAAAATTAAATTAAAACAGTGGCGAAATTCGAGTGTGATGGCAACTTTTATACATTATGTCTCATTCGAAAATTTGAAAGTGAATGAGAAACATTTACTTCAGGATCGCCACTTTTTGAGCCTACCTACTTATGAACTAGATATAACAATATATTATTTAAGTATAAGTATATATTAGCTGTTACAGTCTTTGCCGTTTGTACGGTTCGCAGTATTTAAAATATTTTAATAAAATTATACTAATAGAAACTGGCATTCAAAATTAACGAGACTGGTTGGTCTTGTATTGATCTCGCAATTCCATAAAACGAGATTTTATAATACGTGTATAATACAAATAAAACATATCCATGATCTTTGTACAGTTGAACCACTTGATTCGTGAGCACCTGTGGAACCTTTTCTCAATAAACACCACGGTCACTGATGGTCACTTCGACAATATGCTTTCAGATTTTTGTGCCGAAATGGTACTGTAATGTAAGCGATTGGCATTGAGACTCGAGTAAAAAGTAATTATATTCACTGTCTAACTGTCTACCTAGCTAGGCACTAAGTGAGAGGGTATGACCTACACCATAATGACGGTTTCATTCAACTCTCGTGCCGAAATCTATCTGTCTCGTATACTTATTTCTTCTCGTCTTTTTTAACATTTTATTTCTAAACTAGGTAACTACCTACTGTTAAAAAGTAAGATTCTTGAAACTACCTTTTGTGATTTGAGCATTCATATCATGTTCTCGATGCAATCGTTTCGTTTTAAATCGTCGGAAAATTGAGCATGCTTTACGTGTAATAAATAAATTATCTATCCATCGCACTGATATTGATGCGATGCGGAAGCAATTCTCATAACATTTAGGTAGACATGAAATGATCTGCCGAATTGAGATTACCTACTAAAATTATAAACTGAAAGCCATTGATATACCAAAATAAACAGATACGCCACCGCTTCACCGCGCGCGGACAAGCAATTATAAGTGATTCGGTGACTTAGTATCCCTTCGTGTTTGACATTATGTCAGTCTAATGACAGCTAAGGAGTGAGGGCCGCATCTTGTTAGCGCTGAACAGGCGCGTGGCCTATCTTTAATGTTCTGTATATCGATGCTGAAAGCTGTTAACCCACACAAGCGGTAACCAGAGCGAGCGCGTTTTTTGTTTTGGTTGAACTTGCATGAAACTACACACCGCAACCGGACGGAAAACGCTGCCTAGCAAATCGCTAATCGCTACCGCTTTCAGTATGACCTCTTGATCTCTTAAAACATGTTAACTTTTACAGTAGCGGTGTCGAGTTCTCGCTTCATAGTTTCCAGCTGCTCGATGTCCTGGACCGAAGACTCGCACTTCTGAACCACCAAGGAATGGTAGAAGTGGATTGCGAACGCCACGAATACTATTAACACTGAAACAAGGAAATAAAAGTGAGATTTTTTGCACATTGGCTAATATTTAACTTTTTTTGTAAACTCACATAAACATCAAACTTAAAGAGGCTCAGTGTGTTAAACTGAAAGATTAGGGAGGCACATATGATAAGTAAGAGTTTGGGAACCTCTACGTAAGAAAAATGGTTTCTTTACGAGTCCATTTTATTTTGGTGAGGCAGTCGGTGAGTCAAGACTTTAGAAAGGTTTCCGAGCCAAAATGTTAAAAGGAACCCTAATGGCATGGCTCTGTCCGTCTGTTTGTCCGACACAACTGGTTATCTCAGGAACTACTAATCCTATCGACATGAAATTCGGCATATTTTCGCAAGTATTTTGCTAAAAGAAAATAAAATATATTTATTTTTATTGCCAAAGGGTCTGAAAGGGGTTCTTAAAATTTCAAAGTGGGGAGTAGGGTATCATATCAAAGGAATCTGTGTTGGCATATTCTAAATCAATATTTCGATCAAATTCGAAGTTAGGTAGATATACCTATCCTAGATTTAATCTAGTATAGATTAAAACAATGGCTATCTTTTATACCAATACATTGCATAGTTCCCGCGGGATAGCGATAACCGAATTATATGTAGACAAAGTCGCGGGCAACAGTCAGTAGAGTAGGTTACATAATGTAAATAGCATACCTGGTATAACTATGACGGTAGCCGCCGTAGCAGCAGCAAATGAGTAGTCCCAGAACTTGACCCAGCACAATATCGCTATCTCGACGAGGAATAAAAATAGACCTGAAACAATTTCGAAGCATGGTTTATGGAGGAAATGTATAGTTTAGTGTTAATTGGTGGTTTCAGTTCTAATTAATGTTAGTGAGCAACAATAAGCCGTTTCAAACTATGAATTTACCTCCATAAATACTCTACATACTCTATCGTGAGGTTGTCAGTTGTTAAACTCTCTTCCTTGGTCGTCTGCCCTTGCCAAGTTTTACTCCTTGGAACAGGTAGGTATTTCGTTTTTCAAAATCGGAAAGTGCCATCGCATTGCGAATTTGCGATCCTGTTACCTCTACAATCATTTCAGAGAGGACCATTGTCCTTGGATATCTGCTCCCTCCCCCTACCCCTGCATACCCCCATGGCCCTTCCTGATCAGACTATCATCAGTTACATGGACACACTTCTATACAGGGACAGGAAAGCCAAATTCAAAACATGACGTCATAGCTATTTGTTAGGTAAGTATACCTACGATATATAGAAATATTTTCACATACAGCGACAATGTTTTGTAGCTATTAGAGACAAAGAATACAAGGCGCGTCCGGTGTTTATTCGAACACTTAACTCAAAAGTACTTAAAGTGAGCTGTCATTTGTTATTATTTTACTTAAATCATTTTGCATTATTTCTAAAATAATCGTACTTACGTATTTACTTCGCTTCGCTCGCAAAATTTTGCAATAAAATAAAATAACATGAAATCAACTAAGTAGGTAAGGTTAATTAATTTCATATTTCAATTACGGGGGTGATGATTATTGAAGATTTATAGAGAAAAGTAATACAGTTGCTGTTATGGTTTGCAGTTGCGGTTTGAGTTTGTGTTTGTGTATGTTTGTGTATGCACTTTGTGTCTAGTTTTAGGTTAAAATGGGCTCTGCAGAAAAACAGCGTTGCGGCTTGCCGCAACATTATGCTGAGTGGGGCCCATTTCACATCGTTCGGTGCAAACATATTGTATTGTTAAATAATATAGCTATGTGTTCCATTGTATTATATTCCTTTAAATGTACTGTTTCATCTTTCTGTATGTGTCGAATGTATGTGAATAAATGTTTCTCTCTCTCTCTCTCTCTTATGGTCGATTAAAAAACTCCTGTACATACGCTCTAGAAAACAAAACTCACCTAACACAGTACTAAACGCCCACGCCAGTTCAATGAACCCCCTCATCCTTTCATGCGGAGATTCCCTCAGCGCCCGGTCCGGACTCCCTGGCGTCTCCATTTTGCTAACAGCATCAATATGTGGTAGCAAATACGTGGATATCATGAGGGCGAATATGTGTACGGCCACCAGAACGGTCGTGCATACGGCGAACATCACGAATAACCATTCGGGGACGTTCGTTGGTTCGTTGATTTGGAGTTCTACCATCGCCACCATTGCGAACCCTGAGGAGGAAGATGGGTTAGGTTAGGTTAGGTTGCCAGTTTCCTGAATTAATGGTAAACTACTTGCATTCTATATTAACGAATGACGAACAGATCTACGTATCGTCTTGATTTCCATATGGAGGAAAAAATACAGTAAGGTTTTATACCCAGGGGAATCTAAAAGAGCATTTACCTACTGCGGGTTAGCATCTAGCGATTTCCCGTACGTGACTGGACTTCTGAAGAACCTGACTTTGATGATGATGTAAAATATCGGACTTAAAAAATATTTGCACAAGTAAAATACTTATTAGTCACCAAGTCACCATCAGTGTTTAACCTGGCGCATGGACAAACGTGAATTAAATTGTTATTCATGACTGTCAGCGTATAAGTGGTCTAAACCAAATGATTGAATCAAAGTCCATCTTGGGATATATTTGGAATTTGGATGACACTATATTATGCCACTATAATATGTATACCATTACCACAATGGCTTTGGATAGGATCACAAAGCGCTTATACGGGAGTTGGAATTGTATTTGCACTACATTTTTTCTGCCATTGTTTGAGAGAGATAGGTACACGTGGACAGTAGCTATACGTCAACATTCACGTCAACCGTTTTACGTTTCTACAAACTCATACCAAAAAAATTGTTACATACTTAAATATTTCCCACGACTAAATACCTATATGTAATGTAATGTAAATTCTTAATCTTTTGTACTGAGACTCGATCGTCGCTTGCGAAGCGGCGAAAACATACCCAACGAAGTTATATTTATTTCTTAACAAAACGGACCAGCGATTGAACCAACCCCCTATCCAACCTGATAAGTATCTGGAGTTCTATTGGTATTACGGGAAAATTTTACATTATACCTATTTAACAGTTTTAAAAATGATTCGCGGCTAATTGCATTAGACGTAATGACAACGGGACCAGTGCCCTATGTGTAATCAAAAAGCACAAAATACGTCTCGATCGCGTTTAGTAGACGTGATATGCCGAGACGTATTTCTTGGCCTGGTTGGCGATTACACTAGGCGCCCAGTAAGGATATGGTAATTGCGGTCAGTATCCCGTTCTTATTATGTCTAAGTGTTATCATTTATTTACCTGACAGCAGTTCAGAGGTGGTGGCAGTGGCTTTGAGCTTGGCCCGGGACATGTGCAGCCGCCGCCACGAGAGGCCGCCGGGCCAGCCGTTCCCGGGCTCCTCCCCGGTCCAGCCGGGAGAGTTCGGCATCGCAAGCGCTACCTCGCTCACGCTCTGGAAGCATATTGTGAGTTGTAGTAAGTAAGTAAACACGTACTTTATCAATTGACTTCCTCACTGAAAATTCAATTATCTTCATACATAATTAGAGATTTGAGTAACCAGGAAAGGAAACGATGTTATGAATTCGATTCAGTACAAGTAATTAGGAAATGTCCCATCAATTGACCATTTCCGCGAGGTCAATGGTATTCGTAATGAAATTCGCGGCGCGCACACACGTACCTAAGTACTTACAGTTTGAATAGACAAAGAAATTTGTGAAAATTTACGTTATTTTGTGGGACACGGGTGTCACTAGGTAACGAGGTAGAGATCGCTCGAGGATTCGATGCAATTTAACATCACGATTTTTCTAATGTGACAAGCTCGAGTGAACGTTGAGGGGCAAATATTAGAGGTATCTCGTGGCAGCGGTAATCTTCATGTTTTGGTTGCTATGCCAATGTCTTTTAGACTTGTAATGCTAAATAAGGATTTTCGTAATCATGGCACATATAGACACAGATGTTTATGTATGTAGGTAACATTTTTTTGATGGCTATCGAGTCCCATCTGCCGCAAACAATAATTATGTCTATGAGCCTTAAAGAATAGCGACCCTCACACCATTACCTTGTCGTTAACTCTTCATTTGGACACTAGGTACCAAATTTAGGGCGAAGTCATTATGATATCAATTGTAGATGTCATGTCATAAATATTAAACTATTTAGGCGAATACCTCATAAAATAAACATCATGTTTATTGTCAAAACAAAAACAAATCATTATTTCTCACTTTGCAGAATCCATATTAAAGTGTTATAATGTGAGTCCATGCGTCACAGTGTAATTTAAAAGTAGGTAAATTCCACGCTCAAAAAGGCATACAAACCGTCATGCAGAACGTTCAGAGAAAATGTAAAAAAAATTATATATCGCCTTAATTGCTTCAAGGCACATTTCAGAAGAGTGATTTTTTTTTGTTAAACGTTTTGTTTGTATTGCAAGAGGGCTGTACCGCTTTACAATTAAATATTAAGCATAAGGTGCCTGTGCGCAGCAGTGGGACGTAAAATAGGCTCGAGATGATGATGATGATGATGAGGAGGAAGGGTGATTGAACATCCAATACCTAGTTACAATTTAAGCAGATGCTGGGGTGGGCGCTCTTGACAGTTTGTTTTAATCTATGGGCGTAGCAAAGGCGAGGTATAAACAAAAGCTTGTAAAAGGGGCTTCTTTCTTAATTACCTATAAAACAGACTAGACAGATTTCAGGTGTCAGCGAGCAGGGCAGTTTTGGTCGAAAGTATGCTACCAGAAATTTTCACGGCACACCCAATCAGATTGAAACCCACCATTGGCTCGGAAACCATAGAAGAAGGCTATAAGTATATCCACGAAGCCCTGTTCCACGTACCAAGACTTCACAGTACTACACAGCTCAAAAATGTGACTAAGACATTTTTGAGCATTGTATTTGGTTGTACACTGTCAGCAGAATGTGTTATACCATGTGGTCTTACGGAAACGAAAGGGCTGGGGTATATTACCCATATGTAGTATAAGTAGATACTGACCTTCATAGACTGGTTGCATTGGCAAGGCGCGAGGTACCCCGGGTTGAGGAGCACCGTGGTAGCCGGAGACCGACTGGGCACCATCCCATTAGGCGTCGCGCTCCCGTTAGGACTCGCCCCGCCCTTCGGACACACGTAGTCCAAACTGTGCGGGGGCGTTATTGATATCGTAGGGCTATCCGTTACAGTAACCTTGAATCTGAAGTGAAAATCTACGTTAAGGAAAATGCTATCAAAATAAGGAGGAACGCAGTGCCTCATAGGCCTGCATGGGCGTACACATAAGGCGGGGAAGAGGAGGGGGGCTTAGGAGTTTTGTTTCGGATTATCTATGCCGCGCGCGGACCCCCTCCCCCCACTCACACTTAGAGAACCTGAGAAACCTATAGCTACGCCCGTGCACCATATAGGGCTCGCGGTCTGTAATTAAGATTGCGTTTTCATCAGATATTTGCGTAGCGTCCCTAGCGCCACACGCGGATGACGTCATCACGTTCTACATCGCGCTTACGAAGTTTCACAAGGCGGTTGCGTAAATCCAACTACCAACTCTCTGCCTTTGGACTTCGGTCCCCAGGCATAACATATGCCTGGAGAGAGATCTCTCTATTGAAGTCCTCCCCAAATGTGTAGTATGTTGTATAGTTGTATAGGTATCTAAGTATTTGAAATCTACCCGGTTCGCATATCATACGTTAGCTTTGACCTCGTTCACTGGTAAGTAAATCTACCCACGAACAGCACATCTCTAGTGGAAAAGAGCCTTGACACGTGTACCTATACGTGAACGCACGTGCCCAAAGCTTGCACAGTTAGTAGCACACAAGTAGCTGGAGTCAGTATGTTATATTTCACACACGCCTCTCATATGCGTGTTAGAGAATTTGGGATTATGAATGACTAGGTACGCGTGAGATTCTTCTGGCTTACTAAGAATGCAAGCTATTTCCATAAAAGTATGCACGCTACTGCATAAAGGTGCCGCACAGACCTATACTTTATTAGCCCCGGTGCATATTATCTGAATATTTCTAACAGAAATCTAAATCTGGCTATTTGAAATATCAGATGCGGGAGGAGAGACTACGTTAGATCAGGAGGGCGTTTTTCTGATAAAAACTGCTGAAAGATGTACGCCGATTCTATGAACAAATCGCAAACGCAGCGCTAGTTTTCAGTGCTACCCTAGCGAGCCTAGCAGAAGTACAGTCGAGTTCTCCAATATCTGTACAGCCAACGGTTCATAAATATCTAAACACGGAACTTATGTAACTGGCAATAAGGTCTGTGTATATATATTTTTGAACTGTTGACTGTATAGATATTGGAGAACTCGACTGTACCAGAAGTAACTAAATCAAACTAGTAAGAGAACATTGATTCAGAATCGTAAATATAAAAAAACTACCAAGTTAATAATGATTCTTAATCGATGTGGTAATCACGAGCATAATTGACCGGGAATTCACTACGACGGAAGTATGGATTACAAAAGATAAAAAATATGACCGTTTGTTACGGTAATCATGACGAAGTTGTGGGGAGGACCGAGAGAGATCTAAGCTCTCTCCAAGCAGATGTTATGTCTGGGGACCGAAGTCGGAAGGAAGAGAGTTGGAAGTTGTATTTATGCAACCGGCTTAAGAAACTTGACCAGCGTGATTAGAACAGCACTTGGGAGTTATTACATTCGATTACTAGATAGCACCAAGAGTCGCTACAAGTTCTCCTATTGGATCACAGATGTCTCCAAGGTCGCTTGCTACAAAGTATTTATTTGACTTTTTATCAGTGGAGACAAGCTTATGAGCCTCATGACCTGTCCCCCTGTATCCGCACTTGGGATCCTGTGCAGACCTTACCAGACTTAGCCAGTCACCTCCCGAGGTAGCTACTGAGCTACTCATTGTGCAATTGTAAATTAACCCTGACCTTGAGCCATTCCATACATCGGGTACCTATGAAATTTAAAGGTACATCGTACTGCATCGCTACTTTGAACTGTTTAAACTTTAAACTGGTGGCAATTCCATAAGTTAAAGATACTTTAACTAAGCTAGTCCTATCCCAGTCTTAAGAAATAAAAGGATCACTCACGTATGGATTGTCGAGATTTGTCCGACATATCGTAGCTCCGAAAGGTCGTAGCTCACCAGACCCACCCAGCACCCGACCTTTATGGAGTGGCAATCCGGTAACATTACGGAGTTATCGTAGTGAGTGCATGTCCATAGAAGTTCATACAAAGAAAGACTAAACGCTCGAGGCGAGGAGGTGATGGCCGGGCGTTCGCCGCGTGGGCACAAGACCTTTAGGATAGGAACAGGGTGCTCGACCGACGGTCACCGCTGAGCACTGACCTAGACATCGAGCTGACACTGAGCTGATGTATCGTCGGTGGAGCTCTAGATCCAGCCTTACAGCCTTATAGCTTAGCTACATTCGAGTTCGACCGCCGTCAGCGCTGACCGTCGGTCGAGCACGTTTCTAGCCTTTAGCCTCCTAAGTAAGTGATCAGTTTATTTCTTATTTAGGTGTATCTGAGACTCATTTCCTTCCAGTCTTACTTTGAATTGTATCCGCTATCATAGCTCGGCGGTTTCCCTATGAAGGGATAAGAGTCGCTGAACCCTAGGCTCTTTGGTCGGTAGTCGTGCTTGTGGCGTGTTCGATGTGGAGGTCTCTCGTAGATGTGGTCTGATGTGTGGTACCTTTGCAGAGTGCGAGGCCGAGCTTTGCCGCAAGGAGGCGTTTGTGTGTATTGGTCGGCGCGGCACGGCGCTTCTTCAAAGCTTGTCACGAAGCTGGCCTCTGATATCTGAAATAGATTAAGTTGGGGTTAGTCAAACCCATGATGCAACATTTTACACCGGGTTAGAATTTGGAGGAAAACAGTCCGCATATTCAATGGAATCCCAGTCTCTAGTCACAAGACTGAATTTTTTTTTCGCATTCTTTACGAGAAAACAATCTCTTATTGAAATAGTAGCAATTCCTGACTATCGACGAACGTTTTCCACTTATTGTTACCTACCTACTTGCAAAAACGATGACAAGAAAGACTAGGTAACTAACGTAGCTGACATTAAATGCAGTTTTTTTTCCATCCATCCATTGTAATCCGTCTTTTTGGAATTGAATTCACGATAAGTTGTACTTGCCATATTGCCTTAAAATTTGTTATAACTTTATATTTTAATTCTATTAAATGAAATTTGTCAAGATCAATGAGACTATAACCTTTCAAAAGTACTGATAGTTACATTAGTTGTACCAAACGTACAGTAGTTAGGTACATACCTACCCATCGACATATTGTGGGTGCATAATTGTTTTACATGTAGGTGTTATTATTGCAAAGAAAACGTTACTACTTAAAGATGAGTTCACGTTAAATGACTCACCAACATAATTTAACACCAGAATGTTTGCATAGCTCAGAGAGTCTTGGTAAGTGCTAGTAAGCTGTAATTTAGTGTGCACCATTGCACACATTACAATCATGACAAAAAGTGAAAGAAAAATGACTTGAAAAAATCTTCCCCTACACTTAAAGTGTGGGGATGATTTTTTCTTCTTGTACACCTACCTATCCCGTATGAAAACTCTTTCAAAAATATTGTGAGTTTGCAAAGACTACCATAAGAGCAGCACACGGGGCACGAAATACAGAAACTTAGAATTCGGTGTTTTCGATAGCGCCGAATTTTTTCTTGCCTGGAGCGCTGGTTAGGTCAAGTACCGATAAGTAAGTCATCATCATCGTCATGTCAGCCGAAAGGCATCCGCTGCTGGACATATGCCTCCCCCAAGGCTCTCCACTCAGACCGGTCTTGTTGCTTTCCGCATCCACCGCGATCCCGTGATCTCTACCAGGTCGCCATTGGAGGCCTACCGACAGCTCGTCTCCCGGTCTGCCGTATAGGTACTTTAGTATTGGCCGATAATTGTAAGGCATTAGCTCTCATACTCCCATTAATAACAAAATCGCGTGGATCATCAACTTGCTTCTACGTAGTAAAAAGCAGATGTAGCATGTCCACCGAGGCATGACACGCCACTGTGTGAAAACGTCTATGAACTGTCATTTCAGTGATTGTAGGCTTTAGCGACGATTAGCGCTGACATTGACTTTGGCCGGTGATTGGCGCGCGGCACGCGGCCAGCGGCGTGCGCGTGGGCATTGCGATTCAGTTATGTAGACGATGTCATTCTAAGATGTGTCAGAGAAAATAATTTCGCTATTTAGTGAAACTGAAGATTTTGTAAAACCAATTTATTGAATCAGGCGTTACTTTGCGGAGTTCCATATTTATGAACTAAAATCTTTTAACAAAAAAGTAAAACCGCCTTCAAAAAAAAAACCTTAGAATAAAAACGTAAAATAATCCTCTAAAATAATGATAAATAAATAAAAAGGGTGGTGCCCGAGGTAAATTAAATATTAATGGATCGCGAGTCAAAGATCCTCTAGGATCGAGTGTCGAGTAACGTCAATCTCTCAATTTCCACCAGTCTAGGCCAGTAGATAATGTCTCTCATTGGTGGAGAATGACAGATAGACCTCAGTCGACACAGCGATCCTAGCGGATTTTCGACTAGCGATAGCCCATCATTGCAACGAGGGTGAAAGTTGTGAACCCAAAAGGCGTACTCGAGAAGCAGTTATTTAAGCTTAAAAGCTACTGAATGTGAAGGTATCCCTCTAGAATATTTTATTTAACAGTATTATACCGACTTGCTACAAGTTAACCCCGTATTCGTGTATATATAGCGTGTGTACTTATGGGAGTGTGAGTTCTTTTAAGGGCATATTCACTTATTCAGCCAAAAAAACATTGCTGATTTTTTTCTAATTTAGTAAGTAAATTAATTCATGAACGGTAGCAAAACCATACCTGTCTTAGGTATATGCGCTTTTATACATTAAACTAAGTACATCCAAGACTGTAAAAATGTAACATTAAAACGCTGATGTGATTTTAATAGCTGTGGTGATGCCGGTCAATTGTTACACAAAATGGTTAGATACCACTTGCTTCTGCAAGTCTGTAAATAATAATGCTTAGTATTGTCAGTCAAATTCGAATTTAAACTGCTAGAACAAGACATTACATACGAACCGTACTAGTTACTGTCGTTATACACTTGAACAAA
Organism: Clepsis dumicolana; assembly: GCA_963691665.1. NCBI lineage: Eukaryota > Metazoa > Arthropoda > Insecta > Lepidoptera > Tortricidae > Clepsis > Clepsis dumicolana. The sequence continues at coordinate 4,829,305 of OY829525.1, forward strand.
GAAAGTAGGTGTTTGTAGCAAACAATTAGCGCATATGATCCTTCGTAATTGGAAACGGGTAGTTGCATGCTCAATGTCAGAGTTACGACGAGTTATAAATCCTTTGCGACACGCGATAACACGTGTTTTATCTGTATTAGCCCTTTAGATAGCTCAACATAGTGTGAATGTTTTTTGCTTATCAAAAGCATGTATGTGAAGATAAGGTTTACATTAAGGCCTGCTGTACATTGAGCCACTAGTCGCGGCCACTAAGGCCTGCCAAACATTGGGCCACTAGTCGCTCCTCCCGAAGCCTATTGTGGCTTGTAGCTCAAACGCGGCCACTCGAACGCTCGGTTATCGCCGATGGTACGTATTATACAAAATGTATGAAAAAACTTGTCTGCAGCTTGTGGTCGCGTGTAGTGGCCGCGACTAGTTGCTCCTTGTGCGGCAGGCCTAAGCGTGTTGCTGAAGCATCCGCTAAACTTATTGGAGCTCCGATTTGCTTACAGATATCGCCTTGTCGAACCTTGTAGAGCTTAAAAAACTGGAGTAGATTTCCTTGATTTTAGTGTTCTTTCATAAATCGTTGAGACTTTGAACTATTTGAAGCTTCGGCAAGGCTCCCATAGGTATTAGGGCCCATAATAGCCTTTATCGTTTAAACGGAACTGAACATTTAGCGTAGGTATGTTTAAGAATAGGTTTCGTAGTAGCTTTTTAAACGCTTACTTTTGGTATAGGTATTATATATAGAGTGGCTATAGTCAGTCATATTGGAGATTGATTGAAAGCTTGATTGAGATGTTTAGGCATTTATTTGTACCTAAGTATATGTTTCTTACAATGTGGTTTACCGGAGTTGATGTTGACCGTGCCGGGTCATCGGGTCGTGGTCGATTATGATAAGCTCACCATGTAATATAAAATATATGCTACATACATTTTCTTCACAATAAAATACAAAACGATCAATTTATAATCGTTTTAACGCTTTACAAAACTAATCACGTTTTGAGTTTATTGGTTTTTCTGAACCGTAATAAATGGGAGATAATAAAAATATTTGGTTTTATGAGCAAATAATTCAAGTGTAATAATCTAATAATAACACCTAATAGTCCAATATATTATGTAGGTGTATACTTATATATAAGACACAATGATCGGTGGCTACGTGATAAATTGATTGTTAAATCGTGAAGTTACTTTAAAGTACCTAGTGCAAAAACTAGGTACTTGAGTGCTCACCTTCTAATGAGTCGGGCGTGAAAACCCAACTAAATGGGTTTTCGTTAGTTTGGTTAAAAGTTTGTTAGGGTTCTGTAGTCAATTAAGGAATCCTTATAGTTTCGTCATGCCGTCCGTTTGCCTGGCAGTGGCTTAGCTCGGGAATTTTGGTACTAGAAAGGAGTGCCTATAATGTGGGACTAAATTAAGAAGTGAAATGCCAGTTTAGTCTCCATCAATATATGTATATATATATATATTTATCACTTCGTTACAATCAGAGAAAGCTTTCTTCTGAACCAACTGTGTAAAAATCCTGTAGAAAAACTTCATAGGTATTTAAAAACAAGCCTATTTTCATTCGGACATCCTTCCGCTCACCCGCTCTTACGTCTCCTACTCTCCCACACCTAATTAGGTATTACGTTCCATTTCACACAGTAATTTGCCAAATTGATGGCGTTGACAAAGTTTCAGAATACTCTTGAAAAAAAAAATGATTTTCTGTGTACGTAAATGTAAAGTGAGAACGTTTTTTCTTTCTTTTCATTGTAGGGTATCCTACTATCCTTGAATAGGTCTGTCAAAAATGTCAGCTTTCATGGCAAGTATATTCAGGGATCCGTTTGCGAAATATTTAACTTTAAAGTGCCCATTTTCGTAACGGCTACGGAACCCTACCGTGGACGGCGTCCGCTATGCCGTTGGCCGGATTTTTCAATAATCGGCTACTACTGTATGTCCACGGACGCAAGCTTGAAAAGCTCATTTTCCAAGCATAGTGAAAATTTTTGGTTTTGTAATGAACTAAATTGAGTTTATTCATGGTTTAATGTCATATCAACGTAGTTTATCAGGGTACACTGGGTAGGTCTCTTTCTAAGAGGAGGCTTGTGCCCAGCAGTAGGACGTAAAACAAGGCTGTAATGATGATGAGATTAAATAATTGGTCATGTTGAACGGTGGGTTTGGTACTTTGAGAATGGCTCGTAAAGCGTTTCAAAACTTGTGAGCATATAGGCTTATATTGGTGGTGGTGATAGATGGGTCTGTGTGATATGTGTTGATCCGTGTAGCGGTGGAGGCGGAGGTGTTGCATGGAAACATTTGTCGCATCTATAGACGTAGCTATTTTACACGTATGGTCGCGAGTGAGCAAATTAATTACCTGTTTTTAGTTCATGAATATTAAAACTACGGGCTACTCATGTTAGTTCTAACGCACATCGCCCTTCGCTCCATCAACATCAGCAATGTCGTCGAGGCCACACGTGACAATATGGCCGAGATATTTAAATTTTTGAACTCCCGAGGTAGGGGTAGGCCGTTCAAGTAAATGGATGGCACGTCCAATCATCATCATCATCAGCCTATTTACGTCCCACTGCTGGGCACAGGCCTCCTCTCATATTGAGAGGGCTTGGGCTATAGTTCCCACGCGGGCCCAGTGCGGATTGGGAACTTCACACACACCATTGAATTGCTTCGTAGGAGTGTGCAGGTTTCCTCACGATGTTTCCCTTCACCGAAAAGCTCACGATAAATTACAAATGTAACTTCGCACATCAATTCCGAAAAACTCAGAGGTGCGAGCCGAGGTTTGAACCCACGACACTGCTTGAGAGGCCACAGGTCAAACCAAAGGGCTATCACTACTTTGATGAAGCCTATGGCGGATGACATCTTTGTTAATTAAGTAGGTATTTGACGAAGCCTGTTGCTGATTCATCTCTTTGTTCGATTTTTTTTTTAAATAAATATTTGTTTTAATTTGTAGTACCTATCGAAAAATCTCGCTGGGTTTTGTTCAAAATTTAAAATATCTACCTACGTATTCAGTTATCGAATAATGAACTTTTTTTGTGTCCCACCTCTAATTACTTACTCTGTTCCATTTCAGATGTTGAGTACTTTAAAAATAAAATACAGATTTTACTGTTTAATTCAAGAAGTACAGTTTTTAATTGTTTTTGATTATATTACTACAAAATACAAATGATTTTTCGAAAATATTTTGCGAACATAGTATGCGTAATTCGGAAAATTTAAAAATGTCACAGAACTCAGCTGAAAAACACTTTAAGTTACAAAAAAATACGCACCAAATTCATTTTTCCGATTAATATTTTTGCCGCCACTCCTGTGACAAGGTCACTTTTTACAACTTGACAGATCAAGATCACTTTTATTTTAGCACGGTAAGTTATTCACAAAGCCACCCGCCATCGACAATCAAGTCCGTAAAAACTCCCCGCGAAGAAAAGCGCGGGAAAACTGACATTTCGCCAGACGAGCTCCCGCGGCAAATGTAAAATGGAGACTGACGCTTCGCCCTACGGTAGAGGCTGTAATCAATCTTGGTAGGTCTGTATAACTCTATTGATACGACGTGCACTGTTTTAGTAGCTATTTATTTTATACAAGTCATCTCAGAAAACCCCTATGAGGTTAAGGTTAAATTCTAAAGTCCGTGCAAAAACGGCGCAAAAAGTTTTGTACCTAATCATCGGTCAAAGGTGATCCATCTTTAAAGAATTATGTACTTCCTAAAATCGTTTCCAATCTTCGTGGTGCGAGGGAAAAAGTTCCTCTTAAAATAGTGCTAATTGCTAACCGTCAAGGTGGTGAGGATGGAAGGATAGACGGCTTCACGAAGTAGGTACGGTAAGGTAGTGGAACTTAGCCGCAGGCAACAACCCAAATATTTCATTGAACACACCCCATGATAAATGCGGTACAAAATGCAGAGATGCATGCCACATCCCTCCGCATAGCCAGTGGATTGAGCCGGCCAGAGAGTGCAGTTATCGACAAAGACAAATAGAGCAGCTCTACTTTAACTAGAATACATAATAGGTAATGCAATTATTACTGATAGCTGAAGTAACAATGCATCGTTTATAGGTATTTTTTGTTACAATATTTTTAAATAAGTACTTACTTAAGTCTTAGCTTTATTGTGATTGCTTCAAGAAAATAAGTCGTAAATAAGACAGATTTCTTCATTTATGTCGGTATTTCTTTGACGACAGCCGTCATACTGCTTTTATTAACCGACTTCAAAAAAGGAGGAGGTTCTACGTTCCACTGTATGTATTTTTTTTTATGTATGTTCATCGATTACTCCGTCAATTGTAGACCAATTTTCAAAATTCTTTTTTTATTCGAAAGGGTATACTCCTGAGGTGGTCCCATTGTCACCAAGTCATGATCTGATGATGGGATCCTAGGGAAATCGAGGGCAACGCTCAAATTTTACAGGCACGTACTATGTGCTTCATGTTTTCTAAGGTTATTCAAGTAAGGAGTTGGAGGATAATTCTGAAAATGTTAAATCAACGTAAAGTTGTGAAATAAAAATCTTTTAACAAAAAAGTAAAACCGCCTTCAAAAAAAAACCTTAGAAAAAAAACGTAACATAATCCTCTAAAATAATGACAAATAAATAAAATAAAATAAAATGCGTTTATTTCGAACAACAGAAACTAAAGCCTAAAGTTTTATGGCCTAGCACTAAGCAGCAGAAATATGAAGTCGGTGCTTTATTCAAAGAATATTCCGCTCGCACCGCACTGACTTCATATTTCTGCTGCTTAGTGCTAGGCCATAAAAGTTTAGGCTTTAGTTTCTGTTGTCCGAAATAAACGCATTTTATTTTATTTTATTTATTGGTCATTATTTTAGAGGATTATTTTACGTTTTTTTTCTAAGGTTTTTTTTTGTAGGTAGGTAGGTAGGTATATACTGTATTTATGAAAGAGATCACTTTTTCCACCTACTTACTTATATGTTTATAATGTATTCCTTTTTATAGTCGTAAATATATATAGGTATACTTAATAGGTATATGTGTCACTAAGAATCCATTAGGTTGGGTTAGGTTAGTTTTTCATTCCTTTATACCTAATAACTTTAGGTTACAAGTTACAATAAATCTGTTGATAGGAATGCAAATTTGAAAACGCTCTTATCCAATTCTCAATAAGGAATATAATAATTCTGCGTATTACGCCCACGTTATTAAAAATCTCCACTGGCAATTAGAATCAATAAGCTAATTGCAATGCAAAGTCGAGAAACGTCAAATTAACCAAAATAACGTAACCTACCTAACTTTATTCTACTTAGAGTTAAAAAGTAAGTGTGCCATGGCGATGCTAATTTGAGGCGTTAGTTCTGTGAATGAGGGTTTTTTTATTTTTAGGCGAATTACCAGAAAACATTATTTATTTGCGGCGTGTAAATGCAACGTATTGAGGTGAGGTGATCTATGGATGTCTGAACTTAACTAAACTGTTGTCATTTTAAATAGAGAATATCAAGGCGCATTGTAAAACCTCGGGGTGCCGCCTACGCTTGCCTTGTCACAATCTCATTACCTAAATTTTCCACATTTTCCGCCCTTTAAGTACCTTACCTACCTATAAATCAGTTCATTGTTTTTCGCCACGGCTAACAAAAATCGAACAGGAGACCGTTTGTTATAGTTTCTTCTCGAAGGTACTGGCGCAAAATCATTAAAAAAGCAGAACAAACAGCCAATTATAATAATAACAAAACAGTTTGTAAGAAAAGCGCAATCAATCAAATTCTTTATTTTACATAAAACATGGTGTACAACGCAGCACTTGACTGAAAACTTTTTGTAGCATTTTAGGTAACTAACTAAATCGATATCAATTGCTAAACAAAACACGTTTATGGTTTTACTTGATGATGCGGCTCATTGTTATCGTTGTAATTACCTGCGTATTGGTAGAATTAATTTCGTTTAAACTTATGGTGACACTTCATTGTGCAAAGGTTTAAAGATTAGTGGACTTCCACTAATGTTGTGTTTAGATACGGGAAAGTTCCCCATAGCACTATTCAATAGCGGTTAACTACTTAAACCAGACGGTTTAATTGGCCTTTAACGTTAACGTTATCACTACTACCAAAGGATTATAGGACTGTGATGTCTATAAGTACCTACAATGCCGTGTTCCTTTAAATTAATAAGCCTGCTGTAGGTACGAAATGAGTGATACAAAGACCGCGGCCTATAGGGAAACTAGCTACCTACAGCAAGCATTATTTTAAAGGAATGCAACATTGTATAGACATGGCAGTTATCTCGGTTATCGTCCTTTTTAGGTACTACCTAAATAAATACTAACCTTACGTGATTGTTTGTCACTTCACTTTCCTAAGAATCTTCGGAGCACAACTCTAGATACGAAACTGAAAAGCTACGTAAAAATCTCGGAGCAAATATCTTTATCTTTGTTATTGTTTAAACTCAAGCAATGCAATGGAAAGAGTAGGCATAAAATTTAATAACTTCTGCGTCGAATATGTTTACCGTGTCGTTGTTCCACTTAAACTGAGGTAATGAGACGGTAGACATTATTAAACGCGCGAGATGGAATTAGTTTTCATTTGTCGGGTTGTGCACGAGAATATCTTCGAAAATTAGCAGCAATTAAGTAATATGTTACTGCATAACTACCTACCTAAGTAAAACCTTTTTTTTTAGATTAGTATATAAGATCTACTATAGAAAAGTTTTTTCGGAAATCATTATTAATGTAGGTATGAACCTACCTACTATTAACATGAATTAAATTACTGTGAAGGTGCATTTCCATAAGGCGAGACGAAAATTGAAATTTGTATGACACAAACTATTTCCACCGAAGATGCGCGAAAATGTTAGCTTGTTTGTTGGCTTGTGGGTAAAACTATGGCCAATTCACGCGCAAATGACGTAGGTGCCTAAGTACAATAATGAGCAATCATCAGAAAAACACTTATTATTTTCAATTATCTTATCTCGTAAGTACCTACCTAGTTAAAGAAGGGCATAGAAGAGAACAACATAATTAGTCGTCATGTATCATGGATTGTGACTATTAATTATTTTTAAATTCCTACAATGTTGAGGTTCGATCCTGTCTAGGTTTTTTCTGCGGCAGATTGGAAAAGGGTCTTATTACTTATATTTTGGTAGGTACGTGAGAAGCGAAAAAGGTCCAAGGGTATTTATTTCATTTGGTGCAAATTGGCCGGTTTGTTAAAAAAAATAAACAAAAAAATATTTCAATAGCAAACTTCATCTAAATTGAAAGATTGTAATACAAGGACTACAAAAAAAAAGGCCACCTTTTAGGATCCATATTAGTGATGGTATGGACCCGCAAAGTTTTAAGCGACATTGTAATGATATTTTGCATGTTTGGTAACGACCAAAGCTCATTCTCCAATTAGTTCGTCACAGAAACAATGTCTATAATATTGTTAATGACTAATGTGACGTGTGGGCTTGTTTTTTTATCACAAATTTAATTTCTGACTTTTCTGACAAATTTTGGTCAATTTCAATCTTGATTTTGATTCAAAGTTAAAATTTTATTGCGAACCCTTTATGATCAATGGCAAACCTCTGGGAGTTTACGTACCCTACTTGGAGGAAGCCTAATCTATTGGGATGCTTTAATATGAAGTTGAAAGCCTTCTGGATAAACGATTTACGAGATGGACCAAGAAGTCTATCTAAAGGATTGCTTATACCTAAGTGTTGCTGAATGCCTTTTAGAAAAGTGACCATGACTGTGATGAACCAGAAAACTCATCTGATGAATTCCTTAAGGATGTAGTTGAAGGCCTTTTGGGGAAACAATCACGAGATGAACCGGAAAACCCACGGGTTCCACTCCGATAGCCCGAAGAATTTTCAACCTAATTTCACTAGCCCTAAATTTCAGTATTCCAAACGCTAGGTTCCGCCGTACTTGTAAATTATTTTTTAATTATAATAAAACAGACCTAAACTAGCCTACCTATATTTTCAAAATCATGTATACCAAAGTTTTGGTTCAGCAGAAAATAATGAAAATTCGGACTAATGATGCTTTCGGAATTACAACTTTACCGAGTTTTGGGATGTTCTCCATCTGGAAGATTGCTTATTTAGACTTTGCTATCGGAAAGTGTGCCCAGATATAAAGATTAAACATATAAAAATGCGAGCTAAATACAAGACAAGTGCATATATCTACTGTAATCCATGGTAATGAGCACCTTGGTAATGACAAAATCGCGATATTTCCTCTTTAGCGTTTACCTTGTTAGATATTTCAAAATTGTATTGTCTATTGATTACGCTATAGCAAATCGGTTAGGCTATAAGATGAAATAAGGATAATATAAGCAATTCGTGTACTTATCGAGGAATGAGACCCACGGGAATGACAATACCATCGTGACAAAAGCCACGGTACGACTTTGTAAAAATGAAATAAATGTTTAATATTACACTGGCACGAAATGTGTTCACTCTGGCTTCTGAATGGTGACCAGAGGCACGCGTGGGGAGTGGCGGGGTTTGTGTAGAGCTATTTAGTGCAGACTTATATGTCGCGTCACGTTGTGACATGGTGATGATGAGTTTACTAGGAACCAAGACATGATGCTGCTGTTCAGTTTTTTACCACGCATTTCAATTTGTGCAATCAATAACGTGTGTCATCACTATTAAATGTTTTAGGTAAATAGTAGTTTCAGCCGTAAGCGTTAGTTAAATGACACATTTTGCAGAAGTTTTACCGAAAACTGGAAAGCGGACACCCCTTGGTAATGACATTTTGACCCTTTTGAACGCAATAACTTTTACATTACTTCTTATATATGAAATCAAAAAAAGTTGTTGTTAGATATCATTATGTATTACAAGTTACTTATAGACACGGTAAAAATCTAACTTCATTTAGATGGTTATATTGTCGCGGACAGCCGATTTACACCAAATGAAATAATTACCCCCAATCATTATGCAACTACGAAAATTTGTCAAATACGATCGTCTATAGCTGATATCTCATTCTGAGGGGAGGCCTGTGTCCACGTGGAACTTAAAATAGGTTGAAGATGATGAATGACGAATATGATTTTAATTGAAATAAATAATTTTAAGTAGAACTTTTGCCTGGCTGTGCGTCACTTTGTTATGACATAGAGCAAACACACTGAACGGTCTTCGGTTAATGGGGTTCCATTTGTATCAAATATGAGAACCTATTTGTATATTTGAATGCCACTTGCCTGCTAGACATTTTTAATTAAGTATGTACCCAATCTAAAGAATGAACACTAACCTTGTACCTCAAATGCCGCTTTCCGATCTTCTTCTTACAATTCGACATTGCAAACACATTATTTTAATTCATAAAACATGACTATCACAAGTAACTCAGATGAAAACTGGCGAAAACACTTGCTACCACTATCTTATCCCGATCAACTGTTGACTCCACTTAGTTTGTTTTATGCTAGTTAAACAGCATGTTATTCGGTTAATTTAATTATTATTGAACTAGTTGCAAACAGTCTAGACTTGGCTGATATCCAGTTGATGAATCAGTGGCATTTCATTTGCAGTCGCATTTGCACAAGGCCTATTGTCTACTGAAATAAGTTCCGTTTGTCGGAAATTTATACAATTCAGAATGTTTACCATCGAAGTAAAACAAAGTGTGGTAAAGTTATTATTTAAAAAAGCGAATGAAATATCTTCTAGGAAACACAATAACTCACTTTTTACTCGACTGCCGCCACAAAGGAGGAGTAAGTTTGACTTCAACTTACAACATTGGAAATAAATAACCAGGGTCCTGACCATGGATTTTACAGATCATCCTGTGAAAATGCCATAGAACACAGTTAACAGATCTGCGCCCGTGACTAGCACGCCGCGGTGAGACGAGGCAGGAACCACTGTTTGTTCTTCTGTGGTCCGTCCGTCTGCCGTTCAAAGGGTTGTACTTACTTTAGAATGACATGATATTTTTACAAATTAAAGTGAGAAAAAGTTAATAATTAAAGGGGGTCATACTTAACGGTGGTACGGAACCCTTCGCGTGAGCAAACACCCCTCTGACCGGCGGACGGACGGACAGACGGACTGTGAAGCCTTAGCAATGGGGCCTCGTTGGTACCCTTTGAGTACAAAACCCTGAGTAAGATCCACATCAGCAAGTCAGTAAGCTCAAAAAGATAAAGAAAAGATGATTAATTGCTAGCTTCAGCTTCGGAAACACCACCCTCAACTTTACTGTTAAGCACAAAAACAAAAAGATTTTTCAAAAAGTATTGCTACTTACAGTGTCTGTTACGTCCAGCATTATAATTTGGTCGCCAACTCGTTAACGAACTTTCATCTCAAACGCCAATCGTAAAAAAAATATCTGAAAAGAGAAAAAAAGTGTATTAGCGTTATAATGCTTAGTATTCCCAAGGGTATCCCCACGGTTATTCCCCTTCTTTACACAAAACGGTATCATTGTTTTTTTTTTTACTAAGAATATAAGAATACGTAGGTAGTGGACTTTCCTGTGTCGGACTTCCGTGAATCTGAACTCCACAATCTGGCGGTCTTAAAATTTCAGTGACATTGAAATCGTTTCTGCCATGCTATTTCAGTACAGTAGTCAATCATCAGAATTAGAGAGTTTACAGAAGACATGGCCGCAGCCTTACTTTATATTGTTGGTTGTATGGATATAGTTTCTTTTGACATCGCCGTTAAAGGCAAGTAAAAAAAAACTGCGTATAATCTGTCAAAAAATGTCAGCATCAGAATTTGGCGGGAAACCGATGAGAGTGGATCGTATCGTTATTTGAATTTTAGTTTCTGTGCTAAATGTTGTTTGGTGGATAATAAAGATAGTGTATTATACAACAAAATAACGTGAAAGTGCCCAGTAAATGAAGAATTCAAGTGAAAACGCGTATTCCCTCTTTTTGTGACCCCCAAGTATCCGCGGGCTGCTGCTAGCCGTAGCTCGCCGTAAAGTACACTATCGCTTTACGGAAGGCATGAGCAGTTGACAGGACGTGACTAGGACAGACTGACACAACTCTGACGATGACAGGACTTTAATATACAGAAATTTACAAAACACATCAGACGTGGCTGTATGGACTCAGTTCCTTTGCCTATCCCTTATGGGATGAATTAAAAAAAAAAAGTCAGCATCAGCATACCAATCCAATGTTTACTTTACCTAGTTGCTATCGTTGTAAATTAAAAAAGTGTGAAGTGTTTGTATTGTATCGAAGAAAAAAACGTTACCTATCCATGTCTTGTCGAGAAATATTATGAACATAACTAAGGTAAGTTGATGACATGGGCCTGAAGCTTGAGTCGTACTTTTCAATTCTACGGTTTGCACCGCAACTTTTCATTTGTAATGATTTGAATAAGAAGAAATTTTGTATTTATAGAGGCTACCATTTACTCTTTACATTACTATTTGCCTGTTACTCAAGCAGTTTTTTAAACATTCTAAATGCAAGGTTAGTAAGTAAGTAAGTAAAAGTAAGTACTTAGCACAAAGATTTGTAGAGTTTTTCCAGTTTTTCTGTTTTTGAATTTTGTTTATTTGTAAAGTTTTTGTTTTAGTATTAAAAAGCTGGCTTGCACCGACTAGGGTTACACAATAATCCGGACATACCGTAACCTCAGACTATACAAATAGGTCAAGACCATGTTTTATAGAGCTACAAGTTACAATTTACAAGCGGAAGTCTTATTCTATTACCTTTTGTTAGAAAGAGACTCGTTTGTAAATTACAACTTGTAGCTTTATAAAACACTGCCCAGGTTATTGTCTAGTGTAACCCAAGTTGCTGCAAGTTAGCCTAAGAGTGTGTTGAATAGGTTCAAGAATCAAATTGTACACTTTGTAAAGGTGCTCCATTGTAGACAACATCTTTGCCTATAGCATATAAAAAAAAATTGTACACTTTGATTTGCACTTTAGCACTTTCCATTTCACTCTTCAATTACTTACCTACATTTCTGTTCTAAAATCATCAAATGTTTGCAAATGATTTAGACTGGGCATACATATACCCGATAGAGACTGTACAGACACCCAAAATTGCCCCTGAGAAGTACCTTGCCTAGTCGAATCGCCCCACCATGGTTCATGCTTTGTTAAATTAAATTAGACTGATTTCTTCAGTCACGAGCTAGATATTATCTACTGACTTTTTTTAGATCTTAGTAGGTATTCTTAGTACTTCTTAATTCAATATTTTTAATAGACTGTTCAGCTGCATTTAGTATGTGGTCTGATTGTCAGTCAGTTGTTACCTATGAAAAAAAGAGAAGAATCTGTAGATGTTGCATACCTATGTTTTATTTTCAGCTTATACTGGGATAGTTAGAATAAATAATTTAAACATATAAAAAAATATACAGAAAGAGCAAAGTCCAATTTGCCATTGTTATTGCCTATAGGTAGGTATACAAGTTGAGTACACAGTGACTGTAAAGACCAAATAGCTTTACCACATGCAGTCAGAATACTGCTCATACTAAAAGCTTAGGCGCATTTACGTTCATACATACAACCATGAGAGGTCATGATCATGTGATTATGATTCATGAGGGGGCGTTTATTAATTACGTGAGGCAGTTTTACCGATTTTGCGACCCCCTATCCTCCCTTAGTGAGATACCGTGAGGTGAGATTTCACGCGATCATCCCTTCTCTCCTTACTAATCTCGTGACATTTTTCGAGTATTTTTAGTGTAAATAAATTAAATACGTTAATCTGTAAAAAAACATACATGTTTTACTTAATTTAACGAAGTTTTCTCGCAATTTTACAAACTGTCTCTTGTGAACAAAAAGATTACGTGATATTTGACGACTGGATAGCCTAGTGGTTAGACTCTGACTATGAAGCTTGAGGTCCCGGGTTCGATCCCTGGTCTTGGCAGATGTTTGTATGATGAATACAAATGTTTGTTCTCGTGTCTTGGATGTTTAATATACAAGTATATAAGTATGTATTTATCTATACAAGTATGTTTGTCCGTTGTCTAGTACCCGTAGTACAGGTTTTGCCTAGTTTGGAACTAGGTCAATTGGTGTAGTAAATTGTCCCATGATATTTTTTTTCCGAGACAACGGCAGTCCCCCACGTGAGATTGAGTGAGATTCGGCTCGACCCCCTGTCCCCCTAACGCCTCACCTAAGTAATGGACGACACCTGATGTTGGTTGCGTTACGTAATGGCTTTTGTTATGGTTGCTTCATGTGTAATCGATCAAGAAATTCCTTTGCCGCCATAAAACGTCTGCTACAATGAAGCGCCAATCGTAATCGCAAGGATATAATTATTACAATATAAAAAGGTATAGGTTGGTTATGTTGCAGCTTGCTAGTATAGGACAGAAATCGAGCCACACCATAAGGGTTCCATTTTGTTACCATTTTGGTTTGGGGGCCTAAAAATGTCACACGCGAACGAAGTAGCCCCGTTAACACTAGTGGCGCGTATCGACAACAAAGAATTCTCATACTATTTGACTGACACCACTAAGCTCTATAAGTATTTCGCGCACATTCTTGTCCTATAATAGCGAGCCTATTTAAGTAATTTATCCAAGTTATAATTTGTTTTGGCAGGATGCGTGTGCCTAGTTTTTGCACCAAGACTACATTATTTAAAACAGCGATAGTAACTCTGTCAGCTTATTACATCTTCACAACGAAAGCTGCATCTAACTTAATGCGACACAGGATTTAACTCTTTTAAACTCTACACCATAGCTCAATGCCCTTTAGAAATGTCACCGGAAAAGAATCTTATAAGCACTCCAAGTCTTGTTTAAGCGAACCACTTTCTACATGTATTTCCTCATTTTCCACTGTGGCATAAAGCCGAGAAGTGTCTTGATTATGTCATGTGCTCAAGAGTTATAGACAAACAAACATGTGAAGTATGGTAGGAGGCGGAGGCGTATTGAGTGACGACTATTCTTATAATTCCGCTAAATATGTGTACTTACCTAATTGTATAAGTACCTGCCGACCTCTATACCTAAACACGTGTCATAACTAATGTAATACTAATATACCACATTACTCGCGTTTTATTTAAAGCTGAAAATAGTTCGACAGTTTTGGATCTATCTGAGATCCTTAGTCATGATGAGTTGCGCTGGGGATCAAGTGGCGACGGGCACTGCGTCTAAGAGTCCTATCTGAAGTGAGTCCTTCATCATATCATCAGAATACATCCCGTTTCTGGTGATTTTTGTATCAAGCAAAATCGCCAGCGTTGCCTTATGAACGAGACAACTAACCTAACCAACTTAAAATTAGAGACGGAAAACCCGATTCCGGGAAACATGCCCACCCTATGTCACTCCCACAAGTGAGACGAATCTAAACACACCTCACATGTTGAAATCCGTCGAACGGATAGGCTGTAGAGCGTGCCAAAGAATTAGACATGCATACCTACATTCATACGCTCGAAAAACATAACCCTCCTTCGGCAGTCGGGTAAAAAATGTTTCAAGTTTCAACCTTGTCAATTTTGACCTGTAACTTTTCCAACTGAAGGTATCCTCCAATAATAGAACTAAACTAAAACAAATACTTATTACGCCATAACTTTTGTAGGAATCTTAATCTTTTAGCGACCGGTCGTTAATTAAAAACGGTTTCCTTGTGTCGCCACAGTCTATTATCGGTATGTGAAGCCGCCATTATTAGCAAGCGTTACTCGCATTTTATCGTGCCACCGTAATTATGAACAATTTACTATTATTAAGGTTTAAAAAGTGCAGAACTAGAAATAGCTAAAACTAAAGGCGTTGTCGTTGCGTGACTGAACTGGACTTCTGCCGACTGGGGCAAACACGATACCCTTCGTACCCTCACTGCTCTTAAAAATTGGAAAGAGATTTTGAAAAGGTCTCGTCTGTCTGGTCGAATCCTTGAAATGTTGCCAGGGGGCAACATTTCAGTTCAGTCAGTGGCGGGGGGTTCTCTCTAGAACCCACTGCGCTACGCCACTAACATATCTGAAAATTCACGAAACTGACCTACGCTACTTGTACTTACTATTATTGTTCGTGCTTACACACTTCTTTGACCAAAGGCGTTTTCTATCGGCTCCTTTCTTTGGCAGTTAAGTTTAATTTTAATTTAAGTATGTCTAATGACTGAACACTCGAATCGGTGGTGATAATAATAACACTGCTAGATGGCATGCATGCCTTATCCATAAGTTCATACATAGGACTGGAATGCTAGTCTCGTGGTCTGTCCATAGTATGCAAACGTTTAACCCTAGCACGTGTTTCAAACAAGCGTATGACTTCACAGTTGTTACGTAAGAAAGAACCATGGAATCTCAATTTGGTTGTTACTGGAATACATTTGCTACGGCTGGCTGATAAATGGGAGGGGATCTCCTTTCTGTCTATGCCCTTGGTACAGACGATACTGACAAAGCACCTCTTTCTGTTCTGACGTAGCAAGCCCAACCGTACCATTATTACACGACTGCCTAAAGAAAAAGAGTCGTATTGTTTTCTTTTGAAAGTGTCGCTAATAATATTACGCTCAGCCGTTGCTGGTTGCCGGGCCGGGAACCGGTCGAGCGCCTATTATTCAAGGTCACTGTTGGTCGGTTCAAACTTTCGCGAAGTCTGCTCTATTCTGTACCTTTTTTGTAGGGTTTATGACCCCTTAGAATTGACTGTAGTCCCTGTCACGGTTATAAAAATGGTATGAGCAACTCGGTATACTGTGGGTCGAGCACGACTCCTGCGTAACGTTACGGTTATCGTATAGAGATCGAGAAACCTCATACTAAATTTTAGTTTCAAATACGCTCACGGGCGGGCGCTCTTCCAAACGTCGTACAAGCTCGATAACGTTTACTATTCGTTTTTACGTGACGCAGGATTCGAAAAGTCGTGCTCGACCCTCCACGCTGCGCGTACGATAGATTTTTATACAAAGCCGGCGTCGGACACCCGTGGAGCGAGCACGAGTTTTCACCAAAAATCGAGTAGGCAAGTAACGTTCTCGTAACGTCATACAAATTCTATCGATGGCGATAAGATAACGTTACTAAGTATTCGATTCTTGGTGAAAACTCATGCTCGAACTACCGCTGCGTGCGCCCGCGCGTCTATGGCGTTGGCCCTAAGGACGACGTACGCCAAACTAGGTAAACACAGCCAAACACAGTAACTCGGGTTCAACTTGACGTATTTGTTTCAATTAATTCAAAAGCAATTCATTCGTGTGTTGAAGCTCCAAGTCAGCATTTCTCAACTAGTGCTGCTGCTATGCCCAACGGCATGCCAATGGGGACTTAAATAGGCAGGAGTGGAGTTTTTTTTTTGTCTGACTTAAAGTTAATTCCGAGTTAATACTGAATTAACCTGTGGAAATAACTAATAATTGTCTATCCCGGCAAAGCCGTGGTGTGATAGCCCAGTAGTTTGACCTTGTGGCCTCTGTGGTCGTAAGTTCGACCCCCAACTCGCAAGGAGTTTTTCTCAATTTATTTGCGATAGTACATTTGTAATTTATAACAAGCTTCTCGGTGAAAGAAAACATAGTGAGGAAACCTGCACACTCCTGCTAAGCAATGATGTGTGTGCAGTTCCCAATATACACTGGGCCCGCGTGGGAACTATATCCCAAGCCCTCTCATTCTGAGATGAGGCCTGTGCTCAGCAGTGGGACGTAAATAAAGGCTGGCGGTGTGATCCCCGTTGGCGTAAGTCGACCTAAGAAGCACGCTTAAACAGAAAGGTTCGATTGTTAAAGAATAGGTAGATGACTGACTTTTGACTTCACCTGGACTGAATTGGCCTATACTATGATGTTGCGAAAATAATTTTATGCTTACTGTACCGTTTTAAAAGTTGCTACCTATGTTACTTAAAATCTAAGTAATGAATTTTAACACCACCGATTATTGTATAAAGCTGATGCCTATCATTGACAGTCTCAACAAAAACAAACTATAAAGGACGAAGGACCAAATGATGAAAGAACGGGCGCAAACAAAACAAACCTTGCAATGAAATGAATTGACTGTAAATTGCTTCATTACTAAACGTAATACACAGGCTGTGAATAGAAACTAATATAAATCACGGTATTACTTACTACAAATGAGAGTGTTAGATGCATAACTTGAAATGAGATTTCAAATAAACTAGTGGTAAAAATAAACATCTGTATTTCAAATGTGTTAGTACTGTAATACTGTTTATGATAAATTGCAAAAGAGACAACGAGCACGAAAAAAAATCTTGCATGTCTAATTTTTATGTGTTTTATGCTATGTGCTAAGTAATTTTTATAAGTTGGTCAAATAGTCAACTTTTAATCGTTAAACTGCAAAGCCTACTGAGTTGTGATAGTTTTCCTTTTAAATTCACTACTTATATGACACCCCCTACTGTGAAATTTTAAGACCCCCTCTTCCAATCCCGTTGTATTGAAAAAACTATTTGCAAAATACTTGAGTAAGCATTATCTTTAGCATAGTATTTCCTGAAATAACCTGCTGTGAGTCGTGACGGACAGACAGGCGGACTGTGTCACACCATGATGGTTCCATTTCACCATTTTGGTTCGGAATCCTATGATTTGCTTTTTTTTTAACAGCCGATATTTGACAGCCGTCATCCCAGTACAATTAGTGTCATTATATGTTATGAATAAATAAATAAAATAAATATGACAATAATGACATAAATTGCACTGGGTTGACAGCTGTCAAATATCGGCTGCTAACAAAAAGCTAACTATAAAATTGACGATAATCAATGGCTTATAGAATATAGAATTTATAGACATCCTACTTCTCTATTCCTTAGTCACAGTAGTCAACATAAAAATATGACCTTTGTGGTCGTGCAGCCAATATACATATTACCTTATGTTTACATTGTTTATGCCCTCTATGATGCAGGACGACAAAGGCCCATGCAAACGACTACCGGCTATAAGACGGTAATCAATCTACCCTCGGCCTTAAAATCTATTTGCGTTGGTTTTCCTCTTATCCATTATGCAGATTGATAACTAGACTGGAAGTGCAGTGGCTATTGGTAACTACTGGTATTTTTTAGGGTTCCGTACCTCAAAAGGAAAAAACGGAACTCTTATAACTTCACTTTGTTGTCCGTCTGTCTGTCTGTCTGTCAAGACCCTTTTTCTCTGGAACGCGTGGAAGTAGCATGCTGAAATTAATATCAAATACTCAAGCCTGCGGTCCCGTGAAGCTGTGAAAAAATCAACCTTCCCAGTAAACGCAATCAAAAGATACAGTCATTAAAAAGGTGGTTTCCGTACAAATTGCCGTACTGAGAAAACCTAAAGAGTACTTCCAGTTGTCCTAGAAACTTGAAATTTGGTAGGAAGGTAGCTCTTATAGCACAACCACTCCAAAAAGTCTCAAAATCTTAAATTTTTATGTCTGTCTGTAGATTTCGCAGACCAATATAAGTTGACCCCACACTGCGTACATTTTGCTTAGGAGCAGGGCTCTGCTAACACTGGACTCTTTAAAACACTGGGGAAAAGCGTTAAAATCTTTCTACGGAACCCTCGTGTGTGAGTCCGACTCGCACTTGGGCGGTTTTTTTAATCCAAGACCGGACTATATTTACATTATCTCACATTATATAAAAGAACTTAAAAACTTCATGCCGATGATTTATATATAATATGTAACCCACAGCAGTAATTAACAGTTTGTATCTGCAGTGACCCATAAGTAATCGCAATTATACCCTCAGAAAGGTCAAAAGTTATTGATAGATTCGTACATCCAGATCCTTGACATGTAGTCCAAACCTCCTGCGAATATAAACTATACGCTCAGGGTTTTAGAGTACATACTTTTTTGTACATGTTCTTAAGGCTGATGCAAAAAAGCCTCGATTCGGGGTTACCAACATCGAAACAATAAAAACAAGAAAAGTGTTTTTTAACCCCGACGAAAAAAGATGGGTGTTATAAGTTTGACCTGTGTATCTGTGTATCTGTGCATCTGTGTATCTGTCTGTGGCATCGTAGCTCACAAGCGGTTGGACCGATTTTGATGCGGTTTATTTTGTTCGAAAGCTAGTTTAATCGAGATGGTTCTTAGCTAAGTTTCATTAAAATCGGGTCACCCGTTTTTGAAATATTGAACTTTGAAATGACAATGTCGGGGGTTTTTCAACTTTTCTAAGTTGGTTATTTATTGTGTACTTTTTAACCCCCGACGGACAAGAGGGGTGTTATAAGTTTGACATGTGTATCTGTGTGTCTGTGTATCTGTGTATCTCTCTGTGGCATCATAGCTCCCAAACGGGTGTAACGATTTCGATGCGGTTTTTTTTAATGATGGTTCATAGCTAAGTTTCATTAAAATCTGTTAACCCGTTTTTGAAATATTGAACTTTGAAATGACAATGTCGGGGGTTTTTCAACTTTTCTAAGTTGGTTAGGTTATGTTTCATGTATGTAATTATAAAACATGAGAGATTGAATTGATAAGCGACCGAATTACACTTGGATACCGAGTAGGTGCCTGATAGTTTTCCTTGTCAGGCATGCGATGTCACGATTCTACTAGGTTAACTAGGGTTTCCTAGCATTAGATCAGGCCCCCGTTTCATAAACGTGACAGGTGACAAATGACAACGACAGTTTGGTGTAGGTACTGGCTTGAAAAGTTTTTGTATTACCAGACTTCATATTAACTTCGAAGTGTAGATCGAATTGTCGTTGTCATTTGTCACCTGTCACGTTTATTAAACGGGGCCCAGGTGGTTTGTTACGGACATAGGGACATACAATGTAGGTATATATGTATAAGTGTTGTGCGACAATAGAGAGTAGAAATTAAATGAGGGCGCCACTTTCTTCGTATCTGTCAGATTATTGACGTAAAGTGCTTGAATATGGCAACAATTTTGTATAAAAATATTGGTACCTTTTTATCCGTTTTCTACTCATTAATGTCGCACTATACTAGGCATAATTATTAGTTGTATTTTACATCCAGGATTGATCCATAAGGTGGCAACCCTGCCATGATGTTATGTCGGTATACCACCATGTTAAGGTGCAAAAAGTGTGTGTGATCAAAAAGGCCTATGTCATGCATGACGTGCTCTTCGTTCTTATGAAATTCATATGTTGTTCATTAATTTCATTATGCTGGCAAATTAAAGTGCATAAGTACCTACTGTATTTAGTTTGTAGACCTAGTAGGCTTGCCCATCGTAATCTTACTGATTATCCTGCCGCTAAGCAGTGAGTAAATATATTTGGCACTAAAGCCATTCTAATTATGGTTATAAGGTTATATCTATCGCGCTGTGTATACATCTATAATACGTATGTATTTGTTCGCCAGTCAAGAGCGTGTTGGACTCGCGCACCGAGGGTTCTTACCCATTTGGTTAAGGAACTCTAAAAAAATTCACTGGTGATACTGTCAGCGAGTGTTAAAAATCATGATGAAGTCCTTAGCAATGCTGTATAGT
Organism: Clepsis dumicolana; assembly: GCA_963691665.1. NCBI lineage: Eukaryota > Metazoa > Arthropoda > Insecta > Lepidoptera > Tortricidae > Clepsis > Clepsis dumicolana. The sequence continues at coordinate 4,849,877 of OY829525.1, forward strand.
CGAGCAAAAAAAACTAACCAGAAAAAAAATTACTATTGTCAATTCATTGACATAGCGTGGCCTCTCATCGTATTTAAGTGCGGCTAGTTTTTGCCTGACTTAGTAACAAATGAATGAGGATGTACATACACACATACCCACAATTATATGGCAACACAGTCAACACAGATGACATTTATCGCCAACCCGATAGAGACGTGGGCCTGAAATTATTCGAGAAAATTGGATGTAATTGACTTCGATGTGGATAATTGTACTAAATAACACTGATTCCACAACGATAACAACATAATTCAGATTTTGAATGTTACTTTCTACACTGTTATTAATATTATGTTCGGTTATTTCCTGAAATTAGAATTTGTACGACTATCGAAATAGACGCAGTTTGCGAAATATTTGAGAGATCGTTCAGTTGATAATGGCAATCTTATTTATTACATATCTACGAATGTCCTGCTCTACTAGTGTAGTTCCTAATTTATTGAATCAGGCGTTACTTTGCGGAGGTCCATATTTATGAACTAAAAAACAATTACTTTGCTCACCCGCGACCACTAATGACAAATAGTTATATCTGTGCGGCAAATGTATGTTTCCATGCAACACCTCCACCTCCACTGCTACACGAATCAACACATGCCACACAGACCCAACTATCACCACCACCACTATACTAAACGCTGACGCGTTTCGGCACTCTCCACGAGGCCATTTACGAAGCACAACAACAACCGCTCAACATGCCACCACTTCCACTACTGACATATGTAAACCTTGTACTCAACTTAGTTAATGACAAAACCAACGTACCCACTAATATTTTATAAATTCCAAACTACCCTTTTATGTAAGTCCTAAACTACCCTTTTTTAAGAAATGAATTCCAAACTACCCTTTTTATTTTTATTTTTAATCTACGCCAGGTACCCCGTTATTTTTAACCGAGTACGGTAAAAAGAGAAGTCATGTTCTCATTATTACTATGACACATTATTAAAATTAGAACCAAGTCGTAACAAAGGCGAAGAAACCAAATTAACTTGTTCATTAATAATAGACCCCATGTTGTTGTACCTAATTATTTCCAATTGTTCTAAAACCGATAGCCGCAAACCCTTATCACAATAATGTAAAATTTCGTACGTATCTGAGTCTAACAACGAATGATTCGTTTCTAATAAATGCTTGGCAAAGTTTGATTTCTCTGGATGATCATGCCTATATGACGAGACATGCTCCTTAAATCTAGTATCAAAGCTTCGACCGGTTTGTCCAATGTATACTTGACTACAGTCGCCACAAGTGAGTTTATATACGCCCGACCTGTTCCCTTTATCCACCTTTTCTTTGTTATTACAAAGTCTAGAACGTAAAGAATTAGTAGTCTTAAAGGCAACATTGATGTTATTTGATTTTAAAATATTATAAATCTTGTCAGACAACCGGCCAACATAAGTAATACTAGATCTAAATTTGTTAGTAGGCTGAGATTGCAACGCAGAGTAAAGCATGCTATTCACTATCCGTCCCTGCTTCTTTTGAACCAGACTATTAACCATTGCTGTACTATAACCATTTGTTGTTGCTATCTGATATATAGTATGTAACTCAGAATCATAATGCTCTTTCGAAAGAGGTACAGTTAGTAGTCTATGTACATAACAATGGAAAGCAGCCAGTTTATGCTGCCATGGGTGAGTAGAATTTGCAGGTATGACAGTATCTGTGTACGTAGGCTTACGGTAAATTTGAAACTGGTGCCTATTATTTACTCTTGTAATAGTTAAATCCAGAAAATTTAATGAAAGATTTTCCTCTAATTCTCGTTTGAACTTTATTTTTGGATGTTTGTTATTGAGAGCACTAATAAACAAATCTAGCTGCCTCATACTCCCCTTCCAACATAAAATTAAATCATCAACATACCTATAATAATATACTAAATTGCTGTTCCCCACTATATATTGTTTTTCAAAGTTATCCATAAAAACGTCAGCAATTAAAGGACTAAGAGGTGACCCCATTGCTAAACCATCACTCTGCAAATAATATTGACCATTAAATCTGAAATAATTTTGTTTCATGCATAAAGTTACTAATTCTATTAACTCACAAACCTCCCCCGGATGTAAACGCTTCCTTTCTAAGTGACATCTAAGAATATTTAAGGTTTCACTATATGGTACGTTGGTAAACAAACTATCCACATCTAAAGAAAGTAATGTTGAGTTTGGCGGTATATTAATGTCTTTAATTTTATTTACTAAATCTGAACTATTCTTTAAACTATATATTGGCTTAAAAGAAGATTTTTCCCGAACAATGCTATTTAACTTCCTCGCTACTTTATACGCTGGAGCACTCACGTATGAAACAACAGGGCGAACAGGAACACCATCCTTGTGAATTTTAGGTAAACCATATAAAATTGGTGCCTGCGGATTCATAGGAATCACATTGCTCCTCTTTTGTTCGGTGTCAAAGGTAAATGCAGAATTTTTCAGAAGGTTTTTTAGGTCTTTATGAAACGCGGCGGTGGGATCCCTACGTAAATTCAAAAAACCCT